>JAJGRW010001873.1:170000-204858 GCA_025461045.1 Carex parvula
TCTCCATATGAATATGTACTTGCAAACCAAATTTTACATTTTTTAGATTTTTTTTACTATTTATTAAGCCACTTTGAAAATCGCTGATCCAATGGTCCAGCAGATTTTACTGTTGTGTACAAATTAGTGTTTTTTCAAAGTGGCTTAATAAATAGTAAAAAAATTCTAAAAAATGTAAAATTTGGTTTGCAAGTACATATTCATATGGAGATCATGTTGAACGGTTCGGATCGACCGTTAGGATTTTGAAAACTCAAAAAGTGAGCCGTAGCACGGAGGGCTCTATGCTACGCGTAGCACCGTAGCACTGTCCTATATAATATATATATATAGAGTATGGCTAATTTGCTGCTGGCAGCATTTCGGCCAGCTGCTGCCGGGGGCATATCTGCCATAATGATGTTCAAACAACAAATTCAAACCATTAGATGTGATCTCCATATTAAAATCTACTTGGAGACCAAATTTTACATTTGGAATTTTTTACTATTTATTAAGCCACTTTGAAAATTGCTGATCCGGGTGAACAGTAAAAACAGTCTGGACCATATGATCTGAAATTTTCAAAGTGGCTTAATAAATAGTAAAAAAATTTCAAAAAATGTAAAATTTGGTCTCCAAGTAGATTTTAATATAGAGATCACATCTAACGGTTTGGATTTGTTGTTTGAACATCCGTATGACAGATATGCCTCCGGCAGCAGCTGGCCGAAATGCTGCCAGTAGCAAATTAGCCATACTATATATATATAATATGGCTAATATGCTACGCATATATAAGGGCCCCTCCGTGCTACGGCTCACTTTTTGAGTTTTAAAAATCCTAACGGTCGATCCGAACCGTTCAACATGATCTCCATATGAATATGTACTTGCAAACCAATGTTTACATTTTTCAGAATTTTTTTACTATTTATTAAGCCACTTTGAAAATCGCTGATCCAATGGTCCAGAAAAGTTTACTGCTGTGTACAAATTACTGTTTTTCAAAGTGGCTTAATAAATAGTAAAAAAATTCTAAAAAATGTAAAATTTGGTTTGCAAGTACATATTCATATGGAGATCATGTTGAACGGTTCGGATCGACCGTTAGGATTTTGAAAACTCAAAAAGTAAGCCGTAGCACGGAGGGCCCTTATATATACGTAGCACCGTAGCACTGTCCTATATATATATATAGGAATTGGCTAGCATGCTACGTGTAGCTAACTCCAAAATATGCTGCAGTATTTGCTACCATCGGATTGCTTTAAAATTCGTGCATACGATGGAGACGCTGATTCTAAGTTAAACAGACGGAAAATTGTAAAACGCTCTCTCTGTTATGTCTTCAAATCAGATTGCTTTGAAATTTCCCTAACCCTCGCTAGGGATTTCTCCCGCCTCCTCTCCATCGCCCTCCCATCGCACCCCTCCTCCCCGCCCGCTCTCCTCCACAATCACTGCCCCTTTTCCTCCACTCGCGAGCGGTCCTCCCTCCCGCCCGCTCACTGGTGTTGTTCTCATCTTGCGCGTTGCCCTCTCTCCGCTGGTGTTGTGTCTCTCACTCGCTATCGTGTCAGGCTCAACTCGCTCCGGTGACCGTCTCTTCTCCGCCTTAAAAGGAATTAACAATTACATGTAAGTCTCTCTGATTCTCTCCCTCTCTTGCTTTCTCTATGCTTGAAAAAATTTTAGAATCGAAAAATCTGAGCCTAGAAATTGAATCTATTGCGCACATTTCAAAATTGATTGAGTTTCGCACACGTAATCGCATACTTGAGTTTCGCACACGTTTATGTGATATTTTCACTCTGATTTAATAAGGATTTCACAAGGTATTTTGGAATTGTAGATGGTACTTTTGATATCTTATAAAATCATTACCTTGAAAACTTTGTCCAAAAAGAAAGAAAGAGGAAAACAGTAAAAGAGCTTACCTCCAAAATTTTGACATATCAAGGCTCCAATTGTGAAGCTTTCATTAATTCGAGTAATTTTGCAAATCATAGACTATATCGAAGCATTTGCAAATCATTACCTGGGAATAGTGCTCATATCAATTAAGGTGCAAGGAAAAGAAAAGTAGTTGTTGACTATGTTACATTGTAAACCATTGACATTTATAATTTGAGCTCCAGAGACCTTGTGTTGAAAACTTGAAATGCTATCAATTTGCTGAGGGTCTTCATAAAATATGTTCTTTGTTTATTATCCTTTTGTGACTCTTTCAATCAATATCCTGCTGATCTTCTACTTTCTTTATGGAGAATACTAGACTTTGATTTGGTTTTGTTCTTTTCTGAGTAGAGATTTGGTCTGAATTTCCTTTCTGAGAGTACATATCTTATTTTCTTCAAGTATAATATTTTTGTAAGCTGCTATATTTGAGGTAATTATATATTGGTACCAGTATGATTTTATGATGTGTTTGGCGAGTACTCATCTGGTGCCGTACTTGCAAATGTGCCCTAACTATGCATGTGAGCTGAATTGTTCGCTTTGATTGTTGTACAGAAATTCAGCAAATTGATGCTATTTATTCTGTTCTGGAGTGCACTGTTACAAATAATTGCATCTACTTTTGTAGAAAGTATGTACCAGTCGGAGGCAATTGAAGCACTAGCAACAAACCTAGCTTCAATACCGGTAAAAAAACCTTCTCTATTTTATTAAGTAGTAGCAATCTATTTAAATGGGGTGGTTCTTCACTAAACTGGTACCATCGTACCAGTTAGGTAAAATCAACCAGAATTAACCTTCACTAAACTAGTAGCAGTCTATTTAAATGTGGTGCTTCTTCACTGTATTATGCTTGTATTTTGAAGTGCTTATTTTATTTTTCTATATTGATACCTTTCTGTAGTACTATAAAAACCTAACCTATTTTATAAATGAGAGTATGCATTTAAGTTTCACATTGCACTTGTACAATTTGGGTAGATAGGAGAGCAGGTATGATATTGGTACATATCAAATCATTTTCTTATTTTTGCATTTACTTGACTAGGTAACATGAGGAACGAGAAAGATGGGCTTTCGATGGCTATTTTGGAGGAAGGTGAGTTTGGACTTGATGAGTTTGAGGAAGACGGGTTTGGAGATGGTACCATCATTGAAGAGGATGTTATAAGTGATGAAAGGGAGGAAGAGATTGAGGAAGAGGATGTTATAGGTGAGAATGTTGAACCTTTTGTTGGCATGGAGTTCGCTAGTGAAATTGAGGCAAAGAAGTTTTACAACTCATATGGTGGTAGACTCGGATTTAGTGTCCGAGTACAGACTAGTGGCAAGACAAAAGTTAGGATTTCTTCAATTAGGATGGTGTGCTCAAAACAAGGGTTGTCAGATCGACAGAAGCAAGCGGACAACATGGGAACACCTCAAAAGGAAATCCCAAATAGAAGGAGTGGTTGTATGGCTTTCATTAGGTTTAGACGATTAAAAAATGGAATTTGGAAAGTGACCAAATTAAATGCCGTACATAATCATGTTTTGATTGCTAGCCCATCAAAACGAAGAAATCTGAGATCCCTAAAAGGCATGACCTTGGAGGAGAAGGCAATTATAAGACAGATGCGAGCATCGAATGTGTCAGCCTCACAAATTTGGCATTACTTAGGAGAAAATGCTGGTGGGATTGATAAACTTCAATTTTCAAAAAAGGATGTCAATAAAAAAATAGTTAAAAAAATATTAAAAAACTAATGATTGATAAACTTAGGAGAAAATGCTGGTGGGATTGATAAACTAATGATTGATAAACTTAGGAGAAAATGCTGGTGGGATTAAAAAACTAATGATTGATAAACTTAGGAGAAAATGCTGGTGGGATTGATAAATTTCCATTCAAAACTAATGATTTTTTACCTATTTAAAAAATAGTTAAAAAAAAATAAAAAAAATGTAAAATATAGTGTGCAAGTACATTTTTATATGGAGATCATGTAAAAAAGATGTAAAAATAGTGTTATAGTTTAGGCATGCAGATGGAGAATCAGCCCTTTTTGTCAGCTGATAGCCAAGATAAGCTCACACTTTTACATTCTAGTCCCTTTGACAGGTACAGTATGACGAAACTTTCTGGGCCAGATACCTAACTGGTACCAGTTGCCCAAACATCTCATAACACCATTATTTATTAGCATTAAGCCTCGATTTCACATGTATACCCCTTTCTCAGTTCGGGACTGGTACCAAGCTATATCAATTTCTAATAGCATGTCAATTCCTTTAAAAGTTTGACCAGACTAAGAATCCTTGACAGGCCTGCCACTTGGAGTATCTAAAATAATTACCTAATAAGAGAAAGAAGATTAATATATGAGAACAGAGAATTCTTCAAATAGTATACAATGTGAAATTAGAATTCACATCCTCCCCGGTACCATAATAGGAAATCTTTTACAATTATTGGATCTGGACCGTTTTTTTTAACTTGGCACGAATCTCAAAGCCCAATAATACTGCCCCTGAGCTAGCCCGAATCTCAAAGCAACTGAGAGTTAATCTCAAACCGTTAAGTGAAGAGAATCTTTTATAGTAATGGAGAGGATACTTGTCCGTGAAATTATAGGATCTATTGAGCTTTTATTTCAGTGCATTATGCCTCAACAAAAAACATGTAATTGCCTTGAAAATCTGCTATAGATCTCAGCATTGCGCCAGTGCTAAAGCATGCAACCATGCTGCACCTGGGGTTCATAGTACTTGTTACGGTACCAAATTGACCAGATTTCTAAAGCTCCTTTCTTGTTTTTTTTTTTTTTGTGTATTTCTTATAATCCTTATTCAAATGCTAGGTGCATATTGCCAATTGCAGAGATTACAGAGATTGAATAGACTAAACTGTACCACTCCAGAAAACAAAATGTGGTATCCTCATGCCAAACTTGTAATTGATGGTAGCAGTGTGAAACAACCAAAGTGACAATTATTTTTATCATGTCAGTCAGGAATACAACAACAACAAAGTCTTTAGTCCCAAACAAGTTACGGTAGGCAATGTGCACCTAGCATTTGACTAAGGATTGTAAGAAATACACAAAAAAAACAAGAAAGGAGCTTTCGAAAACTGGTCAATTTGGTATCGTAACAAGTACTTTGAACACGCCCCCCCCCTGAATTCACATCAGCCCCGGTACCGTAATAAGGAATCTTTTACAATTACTGGATCTGGACCGTTCTTTTTAACGTGGCACGAATCTCAAAAGCTCAATAATACTGCCCCCTGAGCTAGCCCTAATCTCAAAGCGGCTGAGAGTTGATCTCAAACAGTAAAGTGAAGGGTATCTTTTACAGTAATGGAGAGGATACTTGTCCCGCCCTCCAATGACCAACTGTACAAGTTTGGTTGTGTACTCGTCAAGATTTGCAATTAGCTCTTAGAATTGTTTTAACCTCTTTGGCACTTATTACACCTTAGCTATTCTCTGTCAGTAGCGCAATAAAAAAGATTACATACACCACAATAACAAGGTACATCAACACGGACAAAACTTTCTTATCACTATTTATTTTTCTAATATGTTAGTTTTTCAGATGGAATCGCTCACTCCAAAAATCGTCCAGGACAAACAAAGATTCATGAAAAATTTGAAAGATAGACAAGAAATTACAAGACTATATAAGATTGTCGGAATTAAAACTTACCGTATCTTAAGAGACAAAAAATGATCATAAGGTAGCAAATATTGCTCATGCAACTTCCTTGTATGTTACAATTCAATCCCACGAAGACAGTTAACTAATTTGCTCAAATAACCTACAGGCTATAAAGCCAACACGATTGAATAAAAACGCTTCAGGTATATCATAGATATTTTTAAAACCTGATATATTGAAAGCATTTGGAACACCACAATTAACTTCATATCAAATAACCAAGCATACTTCACTGTTCCTGCAGCATTCTATTGGTCAAGATAAAAAAGCAATCGAAAAAGAAATACAACTATTGATGAGAAAAACATTAGACAGATAACTAATATCCACCACTCTAATAGTCTGTTCATTAAAAAAAAATTACAAGTATCTCTGAGAAATCTACTAGTACACACAAAGAAACCATTTCCCTCAAAATCCAAAGACGATGTAGATAGCTCACTTTATGCTACAAAGAACAATTAATTACAAGCTCAGTATAATCACCAAAAGTTGTTGATGCGCAAACATCTTTGAGGATCCAAAGTGTAAATTATCAGTCTATTTCATCTAAACCGGCACCCAAAGATGCAAATGGATGATTGTGTACTGATACGGATCATTGCAAGTTACCAAAGTAATCTGCCAAATTACTACAATGTAGCCAACTCTACTCTACGAGATGTTGAAACGGTGTAGAGTATTTAGATACCCCAACTAATGCTTACCAAGGCAATTAGCAACGAGGAGCAACAACAAATAACAAATCAAAACTAATATAAATTGAGACCTATCTGACCGGGACAAAGAGACTTTAAGAAAATAAAAAGTTTACCTTCACAAGGATTGATGAAACGATGTTCTAGCTTAGACTAGGAAGAAACCAAGTGCATCTCTTGAAAGGGCAAGGTACCCTTTCAACTGTACCAGCCAAAATGTCATGTACATAAGGTTTATCGTCATCGGGATTGATGAAATAAATACAACCCTCTCTAAATCCGGTAGAAGGTTTAGCACTCGTGGAGAAACCATTCATGTCAAGTAAAATAGAATTTGGTTCCCTATATTGTCGACTCTGACCCAACCAGGCTTCCCATCTAATCCATCAAACTCAAGCTTGTTGATGTGAAACATAGAATCCTCCACAATTTTTTTGTCATTGTCATAAAACCAAGAAACCCTCAAAATTATTCCTGACGACTCGACAAGGTATGATTTTCTTAGAAGCCAACCGAGATTATCCTTGTCAAACGAATAATAGTTAATCAACTCATCCTCCGGTGGCGGTATCTTGTGCAACAACTTTATCGATGATACATCAAAAACCCTTGTTTCCCATGCCACATATGTAGAAAAGAACATCCCTCGCCAATAACAACATGAAGATCCCTTGTAACAGAATCCATTTTGTCCAGCCCACTTATTGCTGTGTGGATCATAACAGGCCCATCCATTATAATCAACAAGGATAATGGTTCGATTACGAATGGGATATGTGCCGGTCCAGACCATCCATGGGGTATAAGGAGCTAAACAAGGCCTAGGAAGCGAAAACTGATCTTTATTGAGGGGTTTGAAGAAAGATAAGGTTTCTTCACGGAGGTCATCAAAAGGAAGGTAATGGCTGAAGGCTCCCCCATCGATCCAATTCTGGAGTATCTCGGATTGGTTTAAACGGATCGTAAGGTTTTGACAGGAGGAAACAGAGTAAAATTGTTGTTTTTCACTTAGAGTACCATAAGGGCGGTAGTATCTTTTCTCCAATAACTCGATAAACCAAGGGAGTTGCGGAGGAGGATCTGAGAGAGGGGCAGAGGAGCGCCAGGTCTTGCATGTCGCTCGGAAGCGAATGAAATCGAGGAGGTCGGGAAGTTTCTTGGCGATGAGTTGGATCAGCTCCGGTGGGAGCGCCGTCCAATCCTTCTCTAACATCGAGTGAGAGGAGAGAACAGATCAGGCGCCGAGGGTTTTAGTTTCAGAAAATTAATATTTATAGAAGAGTAGGAAAATATAGGCAGAAGATTTTAGTTTTAGAAAATCAATAAATATTTCTTTTTTTTTGAGTAAAATTAGTAAATATTTTATATACATAATTTTCATAATAAAATATACATCAAAACTAATTATATATATTTTTTAAACAACTTTACTATCTTTTTATATAGTTACAAAATTATCTTCTTCTTTTTTCAAAAGATTCTGGACCATCTAAAAATAATGATTTTGTAAAAAATATAACCTTTGGTCGCTAAAGACATTTTAATAAAGAGATTATGTTGAACGGTTTAGATCAATTGTTTAAATTTTAAAATGAAAAGAAAGATGTAAAGGATAATTAAAACATTAAAACAAGAAGATATAGAAACGCTATTAAAACTTTAATACGGATTTTCAACTGTATGAAATGGTTATCCTATTTACTTCACAACTTTATAAAAAACGCCAATGTGAAACGGGTGCCTTGCCCTTTCAAAATTTGCTCTTTTATTTATTAATAAAAATTAGATATCAAGCCATCTAACTAATACTGAGTCCACATCTTCTGCATTAATTCAACTTTTAAGTTAATTCATCTTGACCATCTGATCACGATCCGAACCAAAGGCGAATCCACATTCAATGAATGGGGGTCAATTGACCCCCATTCATTTTCAATTTTTTTGTATTTATACCTTATTTTAATATTGTTAAACTAAAATATTAGGGATAGTGTGAAATTGACCCTCATTCGTAGTAAATTTTTTTTTATATGCTTGACCCCCATTCACGTTTGACCCCCATAGTCTGAAAGTCTGGCTTCCGCCCATGATCCGAACCAATCTGACGCGAGATAAACACACAAAACATCTTATTTTCAAAACTTCACTCAGATTTTCTCTTGTTATTTGATTTCATATATATTTTGCAAAATTTGGAGAGACCATGCATTGGAAATTTACAATATTGAGCGGTCGAAGAGATTCTTTATTCTTTATATCTGTCTTGTCCCTAATCCGAATTTTTTTTATCTATGTTGAACCACACTTAGGTCATTAAAAATTTCTAATCCCAAACATTAATATAGGAAATTAATTAAACATTAATATAGGAAATTTAGCTCAACCGAAACATGAAACTAATTTATGAAACTAAATAGCTCATGTATTGTGTGTGAGAAGTCGTACGTTTTGAAATACGTATAATTTTTTTTTTATAATTATTAAATAGTTAAGTGACTTGATCTCAACCTTTACTAAAAAAAATAAAAATAGCTCATGAATTATTTTCTAAAAATCAATATCCAGTTGGACGAGAACGGAAAAGAAGAGAGGGAGAGGCTGCTGGGCCCAAACCGAAATGAGAAAATAAAAGATTGAAACCGGTCTGGGCCGAAGAAGAGAGAGAGGAAACGGACTCGAATTGAGCCTGCTGAAGAAAAAGAAAGGAGGAACTGGAGAAGAAAAAGAGACGACCGGACCCGCTCATTCCTTCATTTAAACCCGATAAGTCCCTCGTACAATCCCTCGTACGTACAATTACCTTCTCCATCCAAAATCCAAAGATACAGAAGAAAAAAATGGAATTCTGGTGAAGGAAGGAGAGCGGCAAGGAAAAAGAGAGAGGAGAAAAGTGCTTTATCCGAACGATTCCTTCAGGCTAGAAGAAGAGAGGAGCAAGGTGATATTAACTGTGCTATTAGATTGGTGATCGATCGTATGAAATGGACAGAAACCCGATAAAAAACCTAGAAGTTGACTTGGTCAACTAAGCAACTTAAAGCTCGAGATTTCAAATTGAAGATACAGGGAGAGTCGTGGCACCTAGACAATGCTAATTGGTTAATTAATTTGGGTACATGGTGTGTCAATTGACGGGAACACGAATTGATACCCGGTTGAATTTGAACTAGGTCAATGCTCAAGATGTGTCCAGCTCAAGTGACGTAAAGAAGCCCTAATTGGTGCCTATATAAGGGCCCAAGCAGCTGAAGAACAAAGGAGGCCACAAGTCTCCCTCTTTCAATCCAATTTTTCAATCTTAAGTTTAGACACAAATCCCTAAGCATAGACTAGGAAGAAACCACATGCATCTCTTGAAAGGGCAATGTACGCTTTCAATTGTACATAAGGTTTATCATCATTAATGAAATAAATACATCCATCTCTGAATCCAGTAGAAGCTCTAGCAGCCAAAATGTCATGTACATAAGGTTTATCGTCATCAATTGGTTTCTTCCTAGTCTATGCTAGAAGCCAAGAACATCTCTTCATCAATCCTTGTGAAGGTAAACTTTTTTTTTTCTTCTGAAGTCTCTTTGCCCCAGATAAGTCTCACATCAATTTATGTTAGTTATGATTGGTTACCAATTGTTGCTCCTCATCGCTAATTGCCTTGATGAGCACTAGTATGTATATAATACTGCTTTTAATTAGATGATCTAAATACTCTACACTGTTTCAACTACTCGTAGAGTAGACTTGGGTATGTTGTAGTAATTTGTCAGATTTCTTTGGTAACTTGCAAATTAAAATCCATATTACTACTCATTCATGCATCCATTTGCATCCTTAAGGTGCCGGTTTAGTATAAAATAAATTGGTAACTTGCACTTTGGTTCCTCAAGATGTTTGGACATTGACAACCTTGCTGGTTATGCTGATATTAGTTCGTAATTAATTGTTCTTTGTAGGATAAAGTGATCTATATCAACATCATCTTTGGAATTGAGGGAAATGGTTTCATTAATTGTGTGTACTAGTAGAATTCTCAGAGATACTTGTAATTTCTTTTGAATGAATAGACTATTAGAGCGGTGGATATTAGTTATCTATCTAATGTTTTTCTGCTCAATATATGTATTTCTTTTGTATCTGGACCAATAAGAATGCAGAACATGAAATATGCTTGGTTATATGATATGAAGTTAATTGTGCTGTTTCAAATGCTTTAAATATAGCAAGTTTTGAAAACGATCTATGATAATACCTGATTCGTTTTTATCCAATCTAGTCGGCTATATAGCCAATAGGTTATATGAGCAAATAGCTTCCTTTGTGCATTGGCCCTATGTGCTAAGCATATATCATTGCTCAATTCTATTCTTCTAGGAATATTTCTTTGAAACAACTGTCTTGATGGACCGTATTGTAACATAGAAAGAAGTTGCATGAGCAATATTTGCTACCTTATGATCATTTTTTGCCTCTACAAGATATGTCAAGTTTTAAATCCAACAATCTGATATAGTCTTGTAATTTATTAATTTTATCTTTTTAATTTTTCATGAATCTCTGTTTGTCCTCGACAATTGTTGGACTGAGGGATTTCCATCTGAAAAAAATAACATATTAGAAAAATAAATAACATGCGCTTCTGTTCTGGAGATCAATTAATGCTAATTATCATTCCTGTTTTGCATGATTTTGTTGTCCCATTTCTTCCGATATTTCATCTTTCGTAACAACAGCTTCACATAGCATGATATATGAAAGCAGCAAACAAACCCTAGGTAATTATCAATATGTCAATAATAGAATTTAGCATGCTTGGTCCCTCCAAATTTTGCAAAATATGAAATAAAAAAAGTGCATCTAAATCTGCGAAGTTCTGCACAGAAGAAATTTCAGGGTAATTAAAGTTTGAGGCATTTAAATTTATTTTATATACATGTGAACTATCATTTAATCAATTTCAATAATTTTATTGTAAGAATGATCTCAAATATTACATGGATAAAATATTTTCCATTGTTGAAAGCTGTTTTAGGCCATTACATGAATTTCCCCATTAGTTCAAAACGGAGTGAACAGGAAGAAGAACGTGATCGAGTACCAGTACTCTGTGCGTTGGATTCAGATCATCTCCAATATTTCAAGGGTGGTACTTCCGAATCATACGGCTAATCGTTTAATGCTACGCTGGAAATAACTCACATTTTTCTGCGCATCGTATAGTTGCTTGTGAAGAGAAACTTGTTGCTCACTGGAGTATGATATTTTTCTTTTGCTCTTCCTTTTTTAAGAACAAGGGTACGTAAAATTGACATTTCAACTTTAGAACAAAATCAAATTTTAAAGCTTAACTTAATTTTTCAGATTTTAATCACACGGAAATAGAAAAGAATCTTAATTTAGAATTGGAAAAAAAATATTTAAATGAGAAAATAGAAAATAGAAAATTCAGAATGCATGTTTTCATTGGGACAACGGCAATTATCGCAACATTTTAACCCTGCTCTTGTATAATATATTTATTAATTTTATAAAACTGTAAAATTATGCCTATGAAAATTATTTAAACTAATTGTCTCTTATACAATTATTAACTTTCCAGATTTTATTTTTATTTTTAGAAATATTTAAACTAATTTTCTAAAAATAAAATCTTTTGCCTATCTTTTCCTACTATTTTATAAATATTTACTAATTTTATAAGAGTTAAAAATTCTGCCTATCTTTTCCTGAATGTTGCCTCTACAAAAGAAAATCTAATCCAAACCCTCGGCGCCTCTTTAAAGCGGCGGCTTCCCTTCGTTGTTCGTTCTCTCTCACACTCGATGTTAGAAAAAGAAAATGATTGGGTGGCGCTCCCACCGGAGCTTCTCCAAATCATCGCCAAGAAACTCCCCGACCTCCTCGATTTCGTCCGCTTCCGGGCCACGTGTAAGATCTGGCGCTCCTCCGCTCCTCTCTTTGACCCTCCGTCGCAACTCCCTTGGTTTCTCGAGTTATTGGAGGAAAGACAAGACCACACTTTTGGTACTTTAAGTGAAAATCTGCGATTTTACTCTGCTTCCACCTGTCAAACTGTTACGATCTGTTTAAACCGATCCAATATAATCCGGTATTGGATCAAGAAGCTTGTCTTCAGTCATTACCTTGCTTTTTGTGACCTCTATCAAACAACCTTGTCTTTCTTCAATCCCCTCACTAAAGATGAGTTTACACCTCCTTCGCCTTGCTTTGATCTTTGGACTTCATGGATCTCTTGGACCGGCACAGATCCCATTCGTGATCGGAGCATTGTCGTTGTGGATCGGTACATTTCTGTTACTGGTCTGCTTGGAATAGCCAGATGGGCCTGCTATGATCCACACAACAATAAGTGGGTTCAACAAGAAGGATACTATTACAACAGTTGTTATTGCCAAGGAAAAATGTTCTTTTCTGCAGAGGTGACATGGGCAACAGTGGTTTTTGATGTATCCTCGAAAAAGTTGTTGCACGAGATACCACCACCGGAGGATGAGCTGATTATAAATTATTCTTATTCTGGAAATGGTGATCTCAATTTGGATCTAATACATGCATACCTTGTCGAGTCGTTAGGAATAATTTTGAGAGTGTCTTGGTTTTTGGATTGGGACAAAAATTTTGAGGATTCTATATTTCACATCTACAGGCTTGAGTTTGATGGATTAGATGGGCAGGCTTGCTGGATCAGAGTCCACAACATAGGGAACCAAATTCTGTTTTTAGCAGAGAGGAATGGGTTCTCCATGACTGCTAGAGCTTCTACCGGATTCAGAGAGGGATGTATTTATTTCATTAATGACGATAAACCTTATGTGCATGACATTTTGGCTGGTACAATTGAAAGCGTACATTGCCCTTTCAAGAGATGCATGTGGTTTCTTCCTAGTCTATGCTAGAACATCTCTTCATCAATCCTTGTGAAGGTAAACTTTTTTTTTTCTTCTGAAGTCTCTTTGCCCCAGATAGGTCTCACATCAATTTATGTTAGTTTTGATTGGTTATCGATTGTTGCTCCTCATTGCTAATTGCCTTGATGAACACTAGTATGTATATAATACTGCTTTTAATTAGATGATCTAAATACTCTACAATGTTTCAACTACGTACTCGTAGAGTAGACTTGGCTATGTTGTAGTAATTTGTCAGATTTCTTTGGTAACTTGCAAATTAAAATCCATATTACTACTCATTCATGCATCCATTTGCATCTTAAGGTGCCGGATTAGTACAAAATAAATTGGTAATTTGCACTTTGGTTCCTCAAGATGTTTGGACATTGACAACCTTGCTGATTATGCTGATATTAGTTCGTAATTAATTGTTCTTTGTAGGATAAAGTGATCTATATCAACATCATCTTTGGAATTGAGGGAAATGGTTTCATTAATTGTGTGTACTAGTAGAATTCTCAGAGATACTTGTAATTTCTTTTGAATGAATAGACTATTGGAACGGTGGATATTAGTTATCTATCTAATGTTTTTTCTGATCAATATATGTATTTCTTTTGTATCTGGACCAATAAGAATGCGGAACATGAAATATGCTTGGTTATATGATATGAAGTTAATTGTGCTGTTTCAAATGCTGTAAATATAGCAAGTTTTGAAAACGATCTATGATAATACCTGATTCGTTTTTATCCAATCTTGTCGGCTATATAGCCTATAGGTTATATGAGCAAATAGCTTCCTTCGTGCAGTGGCCCTATGTGCTAAGCATATATCATTGCTCAATTCTATTCTTCTAGGAATATTTCTTTGAAATAACTGTCTTGATGGACCGAATTGTAACATAGAAAGAAGTTGCATGAGCAATATTTGCTACCTTATATGATCATTTTTTGTCTCTACTAGATACGTCAAGTTTTAATCCCAACAATCTGATATAGTCTTGTAATTCATTTGTTTTATCTTTTTAATTTTTCATGAATCTCTGTTTGTCCTCGACAATTGTTGCTAACTATGGAGATCAATTAATGCTAATTATCATTCCTGTTTTGCATGATTATGCGCTTCTGTTCTGGAGATCAATTAATGCTAATTATCATTCCTGTTTTGCATGAATTTTTTGTCCGATTTCTTCCGATATTTCATCTTTCGTAACAACAGCTTCACATAGCATGATATATGAAAGCAGCAAACAAACCCTAGCTAGGTAATTAATATGTCAATAACAGAATTTAGCATGCTTGGTCCCTCAAAATTTTGCAAAATATGAAATAAAAAAAGTGCACCTAAATCTGCGAAGTTCTGCACACAAGAATTTTCAGGGTTATTAAAGTTTGTGGCATTTAAATTTATTTTATATACATGTGAACTATCATTTAATCAATTTCAATAATTTTATTGTAAGAATGATCTCAAATATTACATGGATAAAATATTTTCCATTGTTGAAAGCTGTTTAAGGCCAAGGCATGAATTTCCCCGTTAGATCAAAACGGAGTGAACAGGAAGAAGAACGTGATCGAGTACCAGTACTCCGTGCGTTGGTTTCAGATCATCTCCAATATTTCAAGGGTGGTACTTCCGAATCACACGGCTAATCTGTTAATGCTACGCTGGAAGTAACTCACATTTTTCTGCGCATCATATAGTTGCTTGTGAAGAGAAACTTGTTGCTCACAGCCACAGGAGTATGATATTTTTCTTTTGCTCTTCCTTTTTTAAGAACAAGGGTACGTAAAATTGACATTTCAACTTTAGAACAAAATCAAATTTTAAAGTTTAACTTAATTTTTTAGATTTTAATCAACACGGAAATAGAAAAGAATCTTAATTTAGAATTGGAAAAAAAATATTTAAATGATAAAATAGAAAATTCAGAATGCATGTTTTCATTGGGACAACGGCAATTATCGCAACATTTTAACCCTGCTCTTGTATAATATATTTATTAATTTTATAAAACTGTAAAATTATGCCTATGAAATTATTTAAACTAATTGTCTCTTATACAATTATTAATTTTCCAGATTTTATTTTTATTTTTAGAAATATTTAAACTAATTTTCTAAAAATAAAATCTTTTGCCTATCTTTTCCTACTATTTTATAAATATTTACTAATTTTATAAGAGTTAAAAATTCTGCCTATCTTTTCCTGAATGTTGCCTCTACAAAAGAAAATCTAATCCAAACCCTCGGCGCCTCTTTAAAGCGGCGGCTTCCCTTCGTTGTTCGTTCTCTCTCACACTCGATGTTAGAAAAAGAAAATGATTGGGTGGCGCTCCCACCGGAGCTTCTCCAAATCATCGCCAAGAAACTCCCCGACCTCCTCGATTTCGTCCGCTTCCGGGCCACGTGTAAGATCTGGCGCTCCTCCGCCCCTCTCTTTGACCCTCCGTCGCAACTCCCTTGGTTTCTCGAGTTATTGGAGGAAAGACAAGACCACACTTTTGGTACTTTAAGTGAAAATCTGCGATTTTACTCTGCTTCCACCTGTCAAACTGTTACGATCTGTTTAAACCGATCCAATATAATCCGGTATTGGATCAAGAAGCTTGTCTTCAGTCATTACCTTGCTTTTTGTGACCTCTATCAAACAACCTTGTCTTTCTTCAATCCCCTCACTAAAGATGAGTTTACACCTCCTTCGCCTTGCTTTGATCTTTGGACTTCATGGATCTCTTGGACCGGCACAGATCCCATTCGTGATCGGAGCATTGTCGTTGTGGATCGGTACATTTCTGTTACTGGTCTGCTTGGAATAGCCAGATGGGCCTGCTATGATCCACACAACAATAAGTGGGTTCAACAAGAAGGATACTATTACAACAGTTGTTATTGCCAAGGAAAAATGTTCTTTTCTGCAGAGGTGACATGGGCAACAGTGGTTTTTGATGTATCCTCGAAAAAGTTGTTGCACGAGATACCACCACCGGAGGATGAGCTCATTATAAATTATTCTTATTCTGGAAATGGTGATCTCAATTTGGATCTAATACATGCATACCTTGTCGAGTCGTTAGGAATAATTTTGAGAGTGTCTTGGTTTTTGGATTGGGACAAAAATTTTGAGGATTCTATATTTCACATCTACAGGCTTGAGTTTGATGGATTAGATGGGCAGGCTTGCTGGATCAGAGTCCACAACATAGGGAACCAAATTCTGTTTTTAGCAGAGAGGAATGGGTTCTCCATGACTGCTAGAGCTTCTACCGGATTCAGAGAGGGATGTATTTATTTCATTAATGACGATAAACCTTATGTGCATGACATTTTGGCTGGTACAATTGAAAGCGTACATTGCCCTTTCAAGAGATGCATGTGGTTTCTTCCTAGTCTATGCTAGAACATCTCTTCATCAATCCTTGTGAAGGTAAACTTTTTTTTTTCTTCTGAAGTCTCTTTGCCCCAGATAGGTCTCACATCAATTTATGTTAGTTTTGATTGGTTATCGATTGTTGCTCCTCATTGCTAATTGCCTTGATGAACACTAGTATGTATATAATACTGCTTTTAATTAGATGATCTAAATACTCTACAATGTTTCAACTACGTACTCGTAGAGTAGACTTGGCTATGTTGTAGTAATTTGTCAGATTTCTTTGGTAACTTGCAAATTAAAATCCAATTACTACTCATTCATGCATCCATTTGCATCTTAAGGTGCCGGATTAGTAGAAAATAAATTGGTAATTTGCACTTTGGTTCCTCAAGATGTTTGGACATTGACAACCTTGCTGATTAAGCTGATATTAGTTCGTAATTAATTGTTCTTTGTAGGATAAAGTGATCTATATCAACATCAACTTTGGAATTGAGGGAAATGGTTTCATTAATTGTGTGAACTAGTAGAATTCTCAGAGATACTTGTAATTTCTTTTGAATGAATAGACTATTGAAACGGTGGATATTAGTTATCTATCTAATGTTTTTTCTGATCAATATATGTATTTCTTTTGTATCTGGACCAATAAGAATGCGGAACATGAAATATGCTTGGTTATATGATATGAAGTTAATTGTGCTGTTTCAAATGCTTTAAATATAGCAAGTTTTGAAAACGATCTATGATAATACCTGACTCGTTTTTATCCAATCTTGTCGGCTATATAACCTATAGGTTATATGAGCAAATAGCTTCCTTTGTGCATTGGTCCTATGTGCTAAGCATATATCATTGCTCAATTCTATTCTTCTAGGAATATTTCTTTGAAATAACTGTCTTGATGGACCGAATTGTAACATAGGAAGAAGTTGCATGAGCAATATTTGCTACCTAATGATCATTTTTTGTCTTTACAAGATACGTCAAGTTTTAATTCCAACAATCTGCAAATGAAGGCTTAATACACAAGCAAAAGATCTGGAGCATTGAAATAAAAAATGAAGGAAATTAAGGGTGAA
The DNA here is from genome assembly GCA_025461045.1 of Carex parvula. Taxonomy (NCBI): domain Eukaryota; kingdom Viridiplantae; phylum Streptophyta; class Magnoliopsida; order Poales; family Cyperaceae; genus Carex; species Carex parvula. The sequence goes on from JAJGRW010001873.1 coordinate 187,710, forward strand.
GATCATATCAAGCTAAACCCTAAACCCTATACCTTGGATATTATATAAAGGGATGAATTGAAGAAAGAGGAGACCTACACACACAACCAACAGATATACAAGAGAGAAATAGTTTAGTTCTACAAAAAAAAGGAGTTCTTTACTTAGCTGAAATACAAGAGCTTTAGGTAGAATTTCATCTCTTTGCATTGTAAAAGCTCAATGGAGCTTGATTTTTCATGTATTATGATCATGGATCAATGAAACAAGCTTCCTTTTTATATTTGATCTTTTCTTTCCCTTTTGAGTATTTCGGATTTTTTTATTATTTTTTTCATTTTCCTTTTCTTTTGCTTTCTGTGATAAGAGATGAAGTCATAAACTCACATTAATGAGTTAAAAGCATGAAGCTCTTTGAGAAAAGATGAATTTCCTTTGCATAATATCATATTAGAAAAGTTTTAAGTAAAAAAAAATATGTGTACATATGCATAAAAAAAATATATAATAATAAAGATCAGTTTTCGCTTCCTGAGTCTTATTTTTATCTTTATAACACATGGATGATTGGACCGGCACAGATCCTATTTGTGATCGTAGCATTGTCATTGTCGATAAGCATGAATTAGGCAGATGGGGCTGTTATGATCCACATAGCAATGAGTGGGTTGAACAAGAAGGATACTTTAACAACAGTTGTTATTGGCAAGGTATGATCTTTTCAACAGATGCAGCAAGCACAACAGAGGTCTATGATGCTTCCACAAAAAAGTTGTTGCACAAGATACCGCCACCCAAGGACGATCTCACTTGTCTACTAGAAAAATCTTACCTTGTCGTGTCATTAGGAATAATTTTGAGAGTGTCTTGGATTTATGATTGGCCCAAGGGAATTGTGGAGGAATCTACATTTTACATCTACAGGCTTGAGTTTGATGGAATAGATGGACAGCCTTGCTGGGTCAAAGTCCACAACATAGGAAACCAAATTTTGTTTTTAGAGGAGATGACTGGTTTCTCCATGACTGCTAGACCTTCTATCGGATTCAGAGAGGGTTGTATATATTTCATTGATCCTGATGACAATAAACCTTATGTGCATGACATTTTGGCCGGTACAGTTGAAAGGGTACCATGCCCTTTCAAGAGATGCACTTGGTTTCTTCCTGGTCTATGCTAGTACATCACTTCATCAACCCTTTTGAAGGTGAACTTTTTTTTATTTAACCTCTTTGCCACATATAGGTCTAACATCAATTTATATTAGTTTTGATTGATTACTGTTTGATGCTCCTCATTGCGGTTAACTATCAGGACAATTTTGCATGCGAAAGAGGTGGCGGTGCCAAACCCAAAGCACATTTATTATTCATAATAGAAGCATTATTAATGCAATTGAATGGTTTTTGCTTGGTACTTAATTCTCATTGCTAAATGTCTTAGGTTACTTTATGAATTGTTGGTGCTTTAATAATCTCATGTACTGTATTGTAATCCACAAGTTGAGTCCTTTCGCTTCTTCTTCTTATGAGTTGAATGGATTTTTTTTTTTTCCTTGTTATTGATAGTTTGAATACCATTGCCTACCAACCAACCTCGTACATATATACCATAAGGAAGTCCATTCTATGCTTTTACTTTTTTTCTATTGAAATGTACAATACACGAATCCTCCAAATCACCTGCCTATTCTGCCAAAAGAAGTCCAACCTTTCAAAAATGAGAACGAAAAAAAATGTACAAAATGTCATACAAAAAGTAAATCACAGTTTGCCCATCGTGCAAGCCTAAGGCTGGTCCAAAGAACAACCACCATGCTCTTTTCTCTTCCTTGTTTAATCTTCTGTATCGAAGAATCCTGTTTTAGCTCTCTTAGTCACGACTGACTTGTCCTCAGCAACTTCTTTACCCTTCATCTTTTTGGAGTTCTCAGACTGACCGACTTGTCTATCTTTTGGAACAAAGTTGGCCGTCTCAAGGCTGCTTCTCTCTTCCTTGGTTGAACTGCTTTGGTTCGCCTCTTGTATTATGGAAGGGATTCCATCTTCTGGTCCTTCACTGAGAGGATCGGGCCTTGGTTCAGGGGCTGCTGCAAGACACCCCACCTGTACAATTTTTTTAATAACAAAAAAATTTGAATCTATAGTTGTTATTAAACACAAAGAACTCAAATTTTTTCATTCTTAAGATATTTCAATGAAAAGCAATCTATAGATTTTTGGATTCTAATGCAAGGACGGACCAAATTGTAATTCAATCCTGTGCTTTTGAAACAAATTAAACATTATATAGGACTAGGCAACTAGCTCCTACACAGCCAGAATTACAATTCAAGACATGAATGTTATCCCTGTTATTGTAAAAACATACAGATTTATATTTACATACAATTGAAGGTTGATCACAACTTTTATCAGTCATTCCGTCGGCCATTTGGCTTATCTCCTCCGCTGACATTTTCTCCACTTCTATGACTACTAGGCAAAGAGCAAAGCGATCCTATGTGTAGGATGAAAAAAACAAAACATCTAAATGTTATGATACTCAATTTCAGCAGATGGTACGAGCACTTGATTTCTTGCAATTCATTTGACTGCTCTAGCACTTCATTAAGTTCTTGTGGAGCCAACTGTATCAACACTCAAAGAGCAAAGCGATCCTAAGTGTAGGATGAAAAAAGTTAAAAAAAATCATTCCAAAAAAAAAATAATAAATAGACAGCAAAAGGTTTTGGATTCATAATTACCTTAACTTTGCCTTGATCTTTATCCAGATACTTATGCATTACCCATGTTGTTTTTTCTCTATTGCCAGACTTGCCTTCATAAAAAGATAGCCTTTGCTTTGTGCCTACAGATTGACAGTCTTGCATGACAGAGTATTTCCTACTTTTTTTCCAATAACCCCGTGCTTTAGCTTTGTTACGATGAGAGCCAGACGTGAAGAAATACAACTTTGGTTCATCTGTAAGCACATTATATCTTCCTACACCCATATAAATGCCGGTTTAAAGATAAAATCAGAATAGGTACCTTAATTGGCATCCAAATGAGCAAAAGACACACCAAAGAAATAGTAACCTGAAACCTAGACTTTGACATCCACATAATTAAGCACAAATTATAAGCAAAATTAGCAGAAAAATAACTCCCCTTCCTCCCTATCCAGCACAACTATACTACACCTAGGGTTTTGTCTAAGCCTCGGTGGAAAATAAAGCAATGAAGTACAAGATTCTATCAATAACAGATCAATCCTACAGAGAGTAGTAAACCCATCTACTAGGGTTACCCCTTACCTTGACAATAAATCATAGTAAAGATCTGATATGTGGAAAAAGAAATAATCACCTAGCAATTCCAATGGCTTGAGATTGAAAACGTCAACTTCTGGGATTATATCAACCATATCTTTGCCATTAATCTTTCTTCTCAGGTAATAACATACCAGTTGTTGATCTGAAGGCTTGAACCCGAAACCCGGCGGAATTGGGGACAGATCTTTCATTGCAGCCAAAAAGATATCCATCTAAATGTTTCATGAAATTAGAATTAGAAAGCATGAGAATACATCCGTAAAAGACAACTGGAGCAAAGGCTCCATGAAATTAAGCATAAAATCGAGTAAAACGAGGGCAAATAGACCATGGCATAGGCACCAAACTCATACATACAAAATGGAAGTCCATTCTTTGCTCAAAACAACTTGTATAAACTCTAACCAAGCTAGAGATTGATAACACAACAAATTTTAGTTTTAATTAAAATTTACAAAGCAGGAATCCTTTAATCACCTGCTGCTGCCGGGGAGCTGGCATGTCAAAATTAAAGTCCTCCTCTTCCTTAGTGATTCGGCAAAGAACAAAGCGATCCTAAGTGCACAATGGGAAAAAGTTGTATAAGACATGTTATTCTTAAATAGAAACTGAAACTAAAACAAGACAGAAAAAGGTTATGGATACACCATTTTCAACAGATGTGTACTAACACTTAATGCTTTGCAAAATCCAATCCATTTTCTTTCGCCAAGAGTACAAATTGGCACAGTGAAAAAACATATTCATCTTCAAGCATCCATCCACTGACAATTAATTAATGAGAAATTTAGATATATACCCATCATAAAAAAGAATTTAGATATTTTCCCATCCAAATGTAAAAATTAGTTATTTCCCCATTCAAACTTAACTAATTTATTAATACCATTTCTCAATTGAACCACTTAAATATTTAATTTAATGAAAACAAAAAACTAAATGGACAATTTTGCCCCTGCTTCTGCCTTATTTCATCTCTCTGCTGCTTCTGCTCATTACCAGCAACCACACTAAGCAGTAAGCATGATGACTGTATTAACTCATGGGTCTATTAGTCGCCAATTGCAAAGTTAATTCCATCACTCAGCAATAATCACACTAAGCAGTAAGCTATGCTGAGTGTATGGGGAAGCGAGAAGTTCAAGCGGTGCACTCAAAAAGTGGAAAAATCAGGAAAATTGGGTTTCCAAAACAGTGCCCTTATGAAGTGGCAATGCCCATTACGATACAAGGAATTAATATGCACACTATGAAGAGGCGATGCACAATACTATACTATTTTATTAATTGAATTGTACTTTTATTTTGAATGCCATTCTTTAATACAGTGAAGAATGTATATATGCAACTTGACATTATCACTGGAATTTGGTAATTGCATCAATAATTGTCATACCACTTGGTACCAATACAATATCAATTGCGCTAGTATAGTACTTGTACAGAACATAAAACCGTATTGCAATGCTCCTCGGCGCATTTCAGAGTAGGAACCAAACTTCGTGCTATCAAACAATGTACAATAATGCTGGTAAAGCTATAGAACATTGAAATTAGATTCTGACTTTTATGTTAGTTGACTGCAATCATAGGTCTAATTTCAAATTTTCAACTATATATGCAATTCTTTGACATTTAATCACACAAATCAGTCGGCTTACTAGAAATTTATTCAGCTATCGTTTATGTTTACTAGAAATTTATTCAGCGCTTGGGAGGAGATAAATACACATGCCGAGATGAGAATAAAGTGAGTGTCTAAAGAACAGATAAAGAGAAAAGGAAAAGCTGGGCAGAACAGACTTCGAAAACAAATGATCTCTGGACTCAGTCAGACTGATACGATTACATAAAGAGCAATTAGAAATCTCAACCCAGCAATAGAATACAAGATGAAATTGGAAGGGAGAAGGTCGCAGGAAAGGAGAGGAAGGCGGGTTGCCTGAAGAGAGAAATTTTAGTGATCTAAGATTTTAAATAAGGGTAAAATTGTACATTTAGTTTTTTATTTTTACTAAATTATATTTTTAAGTGGTACAATTGAGAAATGGGTATATTAATAAATTAATCAAATTTGAATAGGGAAATAACAAATTTTTACATTTGAATGGGGAAGTCTATAAATTCCATTTTTATGATGGGTATATATCTAAATTTCTCTTAATAAAACTTGAGGCATAGTTACCTTTACCTGAGAGCTATCGCTGTCTTTATCTTCAAGCTGTTCCATAGCCCATCCTGTTTGTTGTCCAGAGCCACGCTGGCCTTTAAGAAAGGCTAAAAATAGCTTCCTGCCTATAACTTGACTATTGTGCTTGATATCATATTTATTTCTTCTAGGTTGCCAAAAACCAAAGTTTGTTTCTTGATTAATATGAGAGCCAGAGGTGAAGAAATACCCCTTTGATTCATTCGTAAGCACCTTACGTCTTCCTACACCCATAAAAATGTAGGTTTAAAGATAAAATCAGAATAGGTGCCTTAATTGGCTTCCAAATGAGCAAAAGACACACCAAAGGAGAGGTACCTGAAACCTACACTTTGACCTCCACATAATTAAGCACAAATTATAAGCAAAATAAACAGAAAAAGAAGGCCCCTTCCTTCCCTCTCCAGCACAACTAAACCACACCTAGGGTTTTGTCTAAGTCTCAGTATAAAATAAAGCAATGAAGTACGAGATCCTATCAGTAACAGATCAATCCTACAGAGAGTAGTAAACCCATCTACTAGGGTTTCCCCTTACCTTAACAATAAATCATAGTAAACATCTGACATGTGGAAAAAGAAATAATCACCTAGCAATTCCGATGGCTTGAGATTGTAAACGTCAACTTCTGGGATTATATCATCCATATCTTCGCCATCAATCTTTCTTCTGAGGTAATAACTTACCAGTTGTTGATCCGTCGGGTTGAACTCGAAACCCGGCGGAATGTATGACAGAGCTCCCATTTGTTCCAGAAAGGTATCCATCTAAAATTTTCATGAAATTAGAATTAGAAAGCATGAAAATACATCTGTACAAGACAACTGGAGCAAAGGCTCCATGAAATTAAGCATAAAATCGAGTAAAAAGAGGGCAAATAGACTCTTACCTTTTCAGTACTCGCGCGGAGGGAGAGAGTACTGAGAGTGAGAGAGAATCTTGGTCACGAGGAGAGAGAAGCGAGAGAAAGAATCTTGGACTATTTCTTGAATCTAGTCGTTTTCTTATTCTGTTTCCTGTGCCTTTCTCAAATTGGATACAAAGCTTTAAAAAGAAACGGTTTGGTGTCTTGGTGGATAATGGGAATTCACTTCCTCTGCGGTACCTCATATTTTGCGTTACTTGTGGTTATATCTCAACTGTTCAAATAGGTTCTGCGCGAATCTTAAATCTGAAATAATACTGGCCCCCGCGCTATCCCGAATAGGCACTGGACATGTCGGTCGCGCAAAAACAGAGGTATCTCAGTGGGTCCGAACTCGAATAATGTTGGTATATGCTCGGATCCGTATCCGTATCCGTTAACTTTAATCTCTACCGTTAATTTAAAGCGAGTAAGCGACCCAAACCCAACCAAATCGATTGATTTAAATTTCAGAGGTTTCTTATTATATAAATCTTGTCCGTTCATTTCTACAGTGAGATCAGTTCTACAGTTCTACTTCTCCTTTTAAAAATCCAGTCCGTTGATTAATTCATGAACATTATAAATAATTAGAGATTACAAAGCTATAATATTATTCCTAAAATATTGTCGAATTATTTTTCGATTGCTTATAAAAAAAATAATTGCTAACACCTTGTTTGATTAATTGAGGCCTAAACCAAGGAATAAGAGATTTAGATTTCAATTATTCTACCAAACTAGCATTAAATAAGGGCCTAACTAAGTATAAGTTTAAAGTTAGATTAGCCTAAAGTCTAAACTGATCTTAATTAACTAGACCACTTTCCCAGGCTCCTTAATTTGACTGGCCTAAACTAAGGACCTCATTGCAAGACTTTTTGCAATGGAGGTCTATTATGTAATGATCACATTATTCCTTGTCAAAGGGCTTTATGTTTTTCTTTGTGTACTTAATTGGTACAACTACGGCCCTAATCTTGCTTAGAAATTAATTGGTAGTGTGGGTATTTGTTGCTTTGATATGTCTATATTATAAATAATTTTAATTTGAAGATATTCAGTGCAATAAAACCTATTTGGTACATTAAGCAATTTTAATTATAATATAAATACAAATGCATATGTGTATTAAGCTGTGGCATAACTTTAGACCTTAACCAAATATGAATAATTTAGACCGGCTTAAGTCGTAATAACCAACTTACACCTCCTTAGCTTTAGTTCTCAACTAAACATCACCTAAGTGCTACAAGTCAAATTTGATTTACTCTATACCGGAGTTTGTATTAAATGGTAATTTGGATAATCTCCAAAATTTAATGATAGTATTTGATATAATTTGATAGTATTTATCTGATAGTATTTAATGATAGTATTTAAATGGTAAGTTGGTTATAACGACTACAAGTCAAATTTAATGATAGTATTTGATATAGACAATCTCCAAAATTAGTGCCATAAATTTATTTTATGTTATGTTAAGACTTAAGAGTGTGTGGGAGTCTGGGAGAAGATAACTAGTGGAGAGAATTCGGTATTTGGTCTTGCCTACTTCTCTACACTATAATGACAACATATACCAATGCAACCAAATTCCAATCCAACTTGGATATTTTTAAAACTCAAAACTGATTCGAATCCGACCTAACTTGACTCAAGATGACTCGAGATCCAAAAATGATCTAAAGGTGGACCATTTGAAATTGGATCCGAATAGAGAACATTACCCGGACACCTAGTAACAAATCTCGAGAACTCATTTTTACAGCGTGAAATTTTGTGCGTACAGCGTTTGAGTTTTTTCTGGACCAAAATGGCCCTACAGCGAAGGCAATCTGTGCACACCAAGGGGGAAACAAGGCAGGGGATCAAGCTGGGCAGGAGCCTTTTGGTCCATCAAAAATTCAAACGCTGTACGCACCAAAATTAACTCTGTACAAATGGGTTCCCCAAATCTCGCTGAATCCAAAAACCTCATCTGATCCAACCCAACCCGACCCGAACTTTTTTTAAAAGGCAAAGAGACATGAAATCCCACCAAATACGGCTAGAGACCCAGCAGTTCTAGGAAGTAGAACTAATCTGATCTGGCACCATCCAAACCCGACCCGCACAAACATTGAAAATGACAGCACACTCATGTCCTCGTCCACAACTACAAAATACGTAGTTTAGTCACTAAATGGAACTGTCGTACAATAAATATCCTTCATGGATAATTTAATACATGTGTCTGATAGAAAAATAATCATCTAACACTTTATCAGAACTTAGAGAGAGAGATTTTCTTAAAGCATTACAGAAGTGTTACAGAAGATGCTTTTTGTAAGTGATACACTAAATACCCAAACAAACTTTCAAGGAAATCCACACTGTCTCCATTAACTAATATGCAAGAAAACACAAAAACAACTAAGCATAATAATTTAAGCTGGACTTCTTCTTAGCCTGCACTTGTATTATCCCTTCATTGAAATCTTCATGGGTGACCTGCATAGAAACCAATACATGGCATTAGTTTCAAACTTTCAATACTACAGTTCTTCATTTAACCACTGAAATGGTACTAGCACCCTACACTTACTAACATAACCAGTATAGGACTTGACTGGTAAATGTATAACTTCACATGTAGACATCTAATGCCAAATGGATCAGATTCTTTCACATAACCTATGTGTGTGTGGGTTCTTTTTGCGTGTGTGTTGTTTGTGTAGAGAATGAGACACAGACCTCAGTGGCATCACGGCGCAGAGCAAGCATACCAGCCTCAACACATACAGCTTTAAGCTGGGCCCCATTGAAGTCGTCAGTGGAGCGGGCCAGCTCCTCAAAGTTCACATCAGGATTAACATTCATCTTTCTTGAGTGTATCTGTTTCATTTATTATTATTTTTAATTAGTCAGTAAAATGATATTTAGATAATTCTAGAAATAGTATTATGAACCAAATTAATAGGACAGATTAAAAGCGTGCTCTTCCAATACATCAAACAACAACAAACAATGACAAGAAGTATCCTATGTGTCCTTCTCAGGACATTCGAGTAATCTGATATAATCACCACATTATTCCCCCCCACCCTCGCTACATTTAGGAATCAAGAAGTGCAGTTATTTGGACATCTCGGGGCAAATTTGGCAGAGGGAAAAGGTATTGGTGATAATTTTCAAGAGGAAAACTGAGTTTTCTGTGTGTGTGTGTGTGTGTGTGTGTGAGAGAGAGAGAGAGAGAGAGAGAGAGAGAGAGAGAGAGATAGTAACCTGAAGAATGCGAGCCCGGGCATCCTCAGTGGGGTGAGGAAACTCTATCTTGCGGTCAAGACGGCCGGACCGCATCAATGCAGGATCTAGGATGTCAGCCCGATTTGTGGCTGCTATCACCTTTTATATTTACAACAAGTAAAAACATTCTTTATTATTAGAAACAATAGTCATTTAAATAAAGGAAAGGAAAAAGTGAGGAAGAAGAAGAGAAAGGAAAAACAGTAACCTTGATCCGCTCATCACTGCTGAATCCATCAAGCTGATTAAGCAACTCCAACATAGTTCTTTGCACTTCACGGTCACCACTCACCTCACTGTCGTAACATTTCAATTTCAAATGATTAGGTTATTTCTTGAATTTTATTTGTGGTATTTGCAAAATTGGCAGGTTCATTTGGATTAAGAGCAACAACAAGGCTTATTTGTTTAATTGAAAGGTTCAATGTAAATTTGGGATAACTTTGAAAAGAGGTCAACTGGTCTTACAACTTCATGGTAATCAGGGTGGATAGGGTGGTCTGTATTTCAGTTAATTGCAAAGGCATCTTTTTTTCAGTTAACGTGATTAATATAATTGTACCTGTCAAATCTCTTGGTACCAATAGCATCAATCTCATCGATGAAGATAATACATGGGGCCTTTTCTTTAGCTAGCTGGAATGCATCGCGTACTAGTTTAGCACCATCTCCAATAAACATCTACATAAATCAAAAGAAAAAAGATATCAGCAATAGTTTACAAAGGAACTGGTACTAGCTTAACATGACCAAGATCAGCATGTAATAAATCAATCAAAAAGAGCAATGCCACAGGTATTTTCAATTATTAGCTATATTTTATTTCAAAATTTCATGACACTGAACAAACAATAGTAGTAAACGTTATATGAGCATCTAAGGGTTTGCCAATTATTCGGTAACAATTGCAAACATCACAACAAAAAATACATAAATAAAATAATATACCTGAACAAGCTGTGGTCCTGCGAGCTTCAAAAAAGTTGCATTGGTTTGAGCAGCACAAGCACGTGCCATTAAGGTTTTTCCTGTACCAGGGGGACCATACAAAAGAACTCCTTTAGGTGGTCTGATGCCAAGTTTCTGAAACCGATCCTTGTGTGTCATAGGCAATACAATTGCTTCCACCAGCTCTTGTATCTGCACACATGTAATATTTTTATTTCAACTCAAGTAAGAAAAAAGGAAACATTGGATTAAAAGGACACTGAAAACAAAGTTTAACTGAGACTAAATAAGGTCTATATCTTAAATGTCAATGACACCACCTATAGTAAGAGAGTAGATTGGTAGGATGCTATACCTGTTTCTCTAGGCCACCAATGTCATTGTAATCTTCTGTTGGTTTCTCATCAACTTCCATGGCCTTAACACGCGAGTCATACTCTGAGGGTAGTGTGTCGAGTATTAAGTAGCTATCTTTGTTCACACCCACTAAATCCCCGGGTTTCAATTTGTCAGGATCAACTAAACCAACAACCGGTAAGAATATTGTCTGTCACATAATAAACAAAAAAAGATTAGCAACCCAAGTAATATTTTAACACTAATTCTAAATACTCCACAAAAAACATAGCACATTCATAGAAAAGTACAATTTAGCCCCAAATGAAATAATCTGTACCCAATATATGTTCTTTACAAATAATGATACAGTACTCAACCAACTTTGTGGCAGCTTCTAACAAATCTCAGCTTGGAGTAAATAGTATATTTATGCTGTGTCATAATACGGACATGAGTTCTCAAAAACGTATTATAAATATACAAGATAAACATGAATTGTATAACCTGACGAGTAGAAGTTTTCAAAACAACACACTTGCCCTTCCTTTGAGAGTCCAAATCAATGTTTGCACCATCCTCCTCTGCCTCATCTTCAGGATTCATCTCCAGTATCTATCTCATATCATATCTCAATCAATCAATTAAGTATGTAAACATGCAAATTGTTGACAATTGAGATGCAATTTTTCAAAAATAACTTTAGAATTAGTAGTACCTCAACAATATTGCCAACAAGATACGGGAGCTGCTTGTTCAATTTTATTTTCTCCTGGTTTTCCTTTATCTTCTCCTTGTACGAATCTAATTCTAGATTGTTCCTTTGCAACTCATCCTAGATAACAATTATCCATCCAGAGAAGTTAGAAATTTGCCCAAAAAAAATTAAAAGCCAGAATGCATCATTAGGTACTCCTTTTAGTGGTGGATCTGTCCAGAATAAAAGTGGAATTGGCCTTATTCACCCTGCCAAAGACCTTCACCAGAGCTAATTCCCTGATAAGTTCTGTATAAAATCACTTATTCCAAGCTTCGCAACGGATTAACTTTATATTGGAGGGCAATAATACTCAATCACAAGTAAGTTTTCTTAAGTAATTACTTTGATTTTTCCAACATCAGCAAACATTAATTGAAATGAATAAGTTCCTCTACAATAAAAACATATTAAAATGTTGCACATTACGTTCTAATGCCTTGACAAAAGCCTAATTTAACCAGTATAAACCTCCCAAATAACAGTTCCCTCTCGGGCACAACTATACCACAACTAGGGTTTTGTCTAAGCCTCGGTGGTAAAAAAAGCATTCAAGTACGAGATCCTACCAGTAACAGATCAAACCTACAGAGAGTAGTAAAAGCCATCTACTAGGGTTTGGCCTTACCTTAAGAACACGGATCTCGTTTTCCAGGAGGCGAGTGGCCCTGACGATGTCATCTGTCGACATGGACGCCAGCTGGTCATCCTCCGTCGATGTGTCCATTGGAGTTGGTGCGGTTGCTGTCGCCATGGATTTGCTTGTGAGAAAGAGAGACCGAGAGGAGATAAAAGTTACTCGAGCAGAGAAGCTTATGAAGAGGATGAAGAACATGCTTTGGGCGCAAGCACAAGAGAGAAAAGCAAATCGGGTCGGGTTTATCTAGGTTCTGAACTAACCGAATTCAGATCCTCCCCGGTACCGTAATAGGGAATCTTATAAAATTACTGGATCTGGACCGTTATTTTTAACCTGGCACGCATCTCATAGCCCAATAATACTGCCCCGCGATAGCTCGAATCTCAAAGCTCCTGGGAGTTAATCTCAAACCGTAAAGTGAAGAGAATCTTTTACAATATTGGAGAGGATACTTGTCCGAACTAACCTCACCCGAAATTTCTGTAACAAAGGAGGCTCAATTTAGGCCCAATATGTGAATCGAACCGGGTTTGATTGGTTACAGCGCAGCTTATAAAGGCTGTTGGACTTGAACCCTAAGCGGCCCAATAAAGTCTTAAGTAATACAATTGATACACAACCTATTTTTTTTTACTTAATTAAAAAGTATTGTCAAAATTTAACGGTCACCGGAAGCTGGGAATGGCTGAGATTGTTTCTGGGCCGAAGTCTCCATGTTGGGCTTTTCTAATTAGTTTAGGGATGGAGAACTCAATGAAGAATTCTTATAGAAAACAGAGAGGCGCACGCAATAATGAAAATATTAGGGACCAATCTGTCTTATCACTTTTGGAATGATTTGGTAAAGTTGGAACCCAAGAAGGATGGAGAATTGCAGAATTGAGATGGTGATAACTGATAAGGAGCAAAATCGGGATGATTTTTTTGGAGGAGTTAGGCGAGCTGAAAAGGACAGAAGGGGGAGGAGTACGGATGTTGCTCAAGGTAGGGGATCCGCTACAGAATTCGTATCCTCTGCATTAACTCAAAAGAGAATCTTTTGAGTTAATGAATTTCGACCATACGATTTGTCTTAAGATTCGTGCGGACTAGATCCGCACAAATATTGAAAATCCTTCTAAGTTATAGTCAGAAGCTGAATTGGCTCCGTTCAAAATCAGACGGTTCAGATTCATTAATTCAAAGATTCCTTTTAGAGTTAATGCAGAGGATACGCGTTCTCCGCTGCATCAGTATATTCAGCTGATTTTCGGGTTTAGACGTTTAGTATTTCCGTTAGAGACAAAGCAGTTTTTCTTCATACAGCGCATGGACAATAGAACTAAAATAGTGTGGAATACTACTAGTGCGCTGTCTGAAGCAAAAGATATTCTGTCAATATGTCTACCATGTTAAGATTCACATGTGACATGTATGTTTAGATTCATAAGAAGGATTTCAAACATATCTCAGCTTAATTGTGCTGACTCGATTTATTTCTCAGCTTGTTTTAAGAATAAATTTTTTTTTTTTTGTATGCTTTTACTAATCTTCTTCGTATCTACCGTGATAGGATACGTTGCTTATTTTTATATAAATATCAAAATTTCCTACTTATTGGCTTTTAAAAGATGAGCTTATTTCATATGCAAAAAAAATCTATGTATATTTATTCTTTAAAAGTCATCTTTTTAAAAATAAAAGTTGTAAAAATAAAAAAAATGACATTTTACAGATTTTAATATGTAGATTAAATTAAGTTGTTTGTATGGACCATTCGAATATAAAAAAAAATTTAAAATTGCTGATATATAAATATTAGTTGATATACTTATAATATTAAATAATTTTGAAATAAGAAATTCAACAGACAAAAAAACCGTTTCCGACAAACGATTAGGTGATTTTTTAAATGGAAGTTAAGTTTGATGGTCCTTATTTAATTTGTAAACCAACAGAGAAACCAATCATTTGCAAATTTACACTGATAATTGTAGATTGAGTACTATACAGCCGTATAAGATTTCTGTTTTCTTTCTGGGTCTCTTATTTTTCAAATTGAGATGGTTGCAAATAGAGTGGAAACAACTGTGCCGTGCGGTGCCGTGACGTGAACACACTGTGACTTTGATCTCGTACCGTGACTAAGCTAATTTTTCACGTGCCGTGTCGTGTAGTGACCAAAATGTCAAGGGCTGGTCACGGCACGCGAATGGTCACGCCACGTGAATCACGCCGTGTCTAAACATGCCGTGATCACACGTGACTCGCGTGACCATTTAATCATAATTTAAGTTAATTATTCAAGATTCATCATTAAATCAATATTAATGGTCCTAATTATACGTGATTCTCGTGACTATGTGTTGTGCCGTGCCGTGACTAAATCTTTTACGTGTCGTGCCATACCGTACCAAAGTGTTTAAAAAATGAGCACGACACACAAATAGTTACGACACGGAAAATGCGAGTCACAACACATAACTGACACGCGTACCATGCCGTTCTGTGATAAAGCCAGCTCCGCCGTGTCATTTTTGCATCTTGAGCGGATGCAAATGTGCAATCCAACATGCGGATGAATCCACATGCATAGTACAGGTGACACGTGCACCCAAGAACATGTGTACACGTAGTCCTGTTCTTCCTCAGTTGTGGAGAAGACTTTCTCACAATTTCCGATAAAATGGAGGTGTCCTTGTTCTCCATGACATCCATATTAATGCAGTTTCAATTTTCATTTCTAATTAAAGTTAAGAAAAGGTGGTATGTCATATTACGTCCTTGTTAATACGAAGTGTTGGTATATGTTGTGTACTAGGACTTGAGAGTAGGTCCGTATGGGCATCGGACCTACCTCGTTCGACGGGTTTAATCACCATTGATTTTCTTTAGATTCGTGCAAATGCTTAAAACCCCGTGTGTGTATGTTTCAATTTTCGTGCGCACAAATCTTGTACGTTCTCCTACGGTAGATCTGCCCATCGGAACCAAACTAGGTCCGATGGGTATCGGACCTACACCTAACTCGTGTACCAGTATGGCATGATTGCTACGTACGTTATGTGTTGTGTCAAAATATTAAATTTTAGGTTTTATTATTTTAAGTCAAATTCTATGACATTTTTTATATTGGTTTATTAGAGAAAATATGGATCTTGTCCATATTAATTAATTATTGCAGTTATAAGTTTGTTTCTACATATTACAAAAAAACAAAATTTGTTTCAAACAATTGAGCTAAAATAAAATAGAAAATAAAAAAGTATTAGGAGACATTAAATCAATTTTTTATGTATATTGTTTCACTTGATAATTTAATCAAATTTAAACAAGTTTATATGTTTAGAATAATGGGTATAACATATACTTTAAAAAGAAAAAAGATGGAGACATTTATTTCAAAATAATGTTCCTCTTAGTTATTGATGGAAAGTAAGACACTATGATATGTATAATTAATCTAGCTAGTCAATCTTACCTGATATTTAATTTTTAATTTTGCAATGTTCTCTCAATTTTTAATTTTGCAATGGAGAAGGAAAAATCATTTCTTTTTCAATTTTTTTGGGAAAACCCAACTCCATCAATTAAGGTGCAGTTAAAGCATGCATGGATATGCGAACCCTCCCATTCTTTGGCAATATCAACAAGTTGCACAGTGGACAGACATTTAATAACACAAAAGAGGCAAACAGGTGAAGATAATTATACACAAAAAGAGAGAATAGAAACATATGCACATTGCACAATTAACTAATTATAGACCAAAGTTGATCTTAAACTGACAATCGGTCCACCATCTCTTTATATATGATGAGTGGCTACGGTGCTATGCATAGCACGGATTGGGTCCGTGCTACGGTTCAAAATTTGACTTTTAAAATCTAACGGTCGATCCGAACCGTTCAACATGATTATAAAATGATATGTACTTGCAAACCAAATTTTACATTTTTTCGAATTTGTTTACTATTTTTTTAGATAGGCTGTTTTTGGATGGTCCAGAATGTTCAGATCAAGTGATTTTCAAAAAAATAGTAAAAAAATTCGAAAAAATGTAAAATTTGGTTTGCAAGTACATATTCATTTTATAATCATGTGAACGGTTCGGATCGATCGTTATGATTTTGAAAAGTCAAATTTTGAGTAGTACTGACCCAATTGGTGCTATGCATAGCACCGTAGCTCACTCATATATGATAGCCATTCTGCAATTTTGGTCCACCAAGTCTGGATAAACCATGTGCAAGGAAAATATTTTGTATTCAAAGGCATTCAACTACCTCAACTGTGCTCTTAATTAATGCTCACAACCTATTAATTTACCTCAATCCATTATGATCATGCAAGTTTCTGAAAAAAAAAAAAGCATATGTTTTATGCAAGAAGAAATAAAGGGACCTCAATTAATTTAATCTGTTAGTGTGTCACATTAGCATGTCAACCTCGCATCACTGTTCAAATTAAGCAGCCAATTCATCTCTCTAAAGAAAATTAAACTTAAAATGATGATAAATCGAGATGACAAGCATTTAATTTTTCATATTAAATTGCATAAACATTAATTTTCTGTTAGCAAGTCTTTTCTAGATGTGACTGGTATTTCTTTCAATAAAAGCAAGCAGCAGATAAGAATTTGTACCTTCTTTTGTAAAAAAAAAAATAATGATTAAAAGTTTGTTTTATTAGCATATATACATCAATTCCATGTTCCATTTAATTTGGTCCTGATCCAAATATTATAAAGCAAGTTGCATTAGTCACAATCTTGTGCATGCATTCAGATATAT
>JAJGRW010001874.1:0-16222 GCA_025461045.1 Carex parvula
TGCCTTTATTGTTTATAGTTTCTTAAATTCTCCTGCGCTATTTTTTGGACCTCAAAAGCTATAACGCTATTAACCGCTTTTCTTTTATAATGATTCTAAATAGCTAGCTACGGTGAACCTTCGCTTTTCCCTTGTGAGAAACCCTTAGACGTGATCCCAGAGTTCTTGAAGAATTTGCTAATTTTAAATTGACAAATATGTGGTATATATTATTTGGATGAGACTTACTTGATGGCGGCCTTGATCCGTCATAGGTGGCGGCCTTCTCGCTCCTGACGTGAGATCGACCACTATGCCGCATCCACGGTGGGAACACAGAAAGACATCCGCGTGAGTTTGCCGTTTTAGAGCAGGAAGCACCTTCACTACAGCCTGCACATTTATCAATTATTATAAGGTTATTTCAATGGAACTTGACTTAACATGAAGATGTCAGTGAAAGCAATTGAAATTAAATTTTCATGAGTATGTTTGTTTGAATTTGTTTTTAATAACCTTGGCAGCACCGTTGCTTTATTTCTTGAATTCACTCTTCTCCAATTCGGAACTTTGCCATTTTACCTTTTTCATCTGATTTGTTTTTTATTTTAATCATGTTTCTTTTTATTATTTTCTAAATATCATGAGTAAAATAATAAAAAATAATATATAATAGGCATCGTTTCCTAGATTTTTGAAAATTACCGTATCGCCGTATCCGAATGATATTAGTATTAATAGTTTGCCTTCAAATAGTGTATATGAATTTTACAATCAATACATCACTTATGAAGTTAATGTCATATTTTTCTAATATCATTGGACAGTCATAATTGAGAAGAGAATGGCATCTAGCTCTTCTAAGGAACGCAAGCGTTTATATGACACAAAAGATATGCAAGCATGGATTACACAAGTAAAGAGAGACGAAAGGAGAGGATGCGAGAGTACAATAACAAGCGAATTTATGGGTTGACCAGTAGCATGGCAGCAGATGAACTCTACACATGCAATAACACTTCAATTGAAAATGGATCATCTCATATCGAGGGTGGAAATGCATCTATCAATGAAATACATCAGAGAAATAAGACCACAGTGCTTGATATAGAAAGGCAAACTCAGATAACTAATGAAGGTAAATGTTTTCTTTTGTTATGATTTTATTTATAGCATCATAACAATGAGTAATGTTTATTTTTATTACACAAATCATGTTTTTGTCCTTTACTTTAACAGATGAAATTGAAGATTTAGATGAAAGTGACGATGTTATCATCTTTCCATCAGAAGAGTCATGGGCGGAGATTGACGGTAATAAAATTAATTTTTTTGCAAATCCTAAAAATTGATCATCTATCTCCATAGAACCACATAAGTTATATAAGGATAATATAAGCGTTATTGTTATTGTAGGTTTATTTGAAGATGGGGAAACTAGCTTAAACCCAACAATGACACTAGCATCTACCAGAAATGAAAGCGAAAATAATGACCCATTTGATTTTGTATATCATGGCTTGCCTCCCTCACCCGACATTCTGCAGAAGCAACGAGATTGCAAGTTCTGTAAAGCTAAGCGATTCTAGTACGAATTTCCTACCTTTTGTTGCATGAATAGTAAGATATCACTCGCCCCGAATGAAGTTCCTGATGAGTTGTATCGTCTATTTACAACTGAAGAGCCTGATGGTGTGTCTTTCCGACATTTCATACGATGTTACAATTCTCATTTTTCCTTCACATCGTTGGGAGCGAGGGTAGATAAAAATTTGGCCAACATGAGAGATGGTGTGTACACATTTCGTGCTCACGACCAGATTTATCATTTCTTAGATCAATTGGTTCCTCAAAATGAACCTAAATACTTGCAGCTTTACTTTTATGATACCGATACAGAGTTAGATCAACGGATGGATAGAACACCAAATCTTGATAGGAGCACCGTTCAGATACTAATGGGTGTTCTATCAAATAATCCATATGCACAAACATTTAGGATGCTGAGAGACATACCGACGCTCGATAATTATCGAATAACACTAAATGCATCCGTTAGTGATCTTGATCAAAGAACACATAATAAGCCAACCGCATCTCAAGTTGGTGCCGTCTGGGTCGAGGGAAATGGAGATCAAACATCGTACAAGAGAAGCATAATAGTGTACGATAAAAATAATTGTCCTACGAGAGTTCAGTGCTATCATGGATGCTATGATCCATTAGGATATCCGTTGTTACATCCCAATGGTGAGCCTGGCTGGCATAAAGAAATTCCAATGGTTGGCCAATCTGTGACTACCACTTCAATGACAGAAATGACTCAATTTGAAGAAGATGGAGGTACACTTTGCTTCGCATTTTTATTTAAATGATCAAGTAATTATTAATTAGATTAATTTTTTTTTCTAAAAAAATAACATGGACCTTCTTTTTATTATAGAATGTCGTGATTCAAAAAGAAGGAAGGTTGTCTCAGCAAGAGAGTATTACTGCTACAAGTTACAAATACGATCTGAAAAAAATTTGATCCTTGTGGGAGGAAGGTTATTTCAACAATTTTTGGTAGACATGTACATAAAGATAGAGTCATGCCGTTTGGATTACCTAAGAAATGAACAGCCCAAGATACGCGCAGACCTATACCAAGGGATTGTGGATAGTATAAATGCAGGGGAGGTGCGAGGTTCTCGAGTTGGCAAGCTTATTGTGTTGCCGCCTTCATTCATAGGTGGTCCCAGAGATATGTAGAGAAGGTACTTAGATGCTATGGCATTGGTACAGAGATACGGAAAGCCTGATATCTTTTTGACCATGACGTGCAATCCGGAATGGGATGAGATACGGGCTGAGTTATTGTCGGGACAAACAGCACAAGATCGCCCCGACTTAACAACCCGTGTATTTCGAGCAAAAATGGAGGATTTGAAGAAATTTATCTTTAAAGGTAATTTTTTTGGAGATGTCGCTGCGCACGTGTATGTCATTGAGTTTCAGAAACGAGGGTTACCTCATGCACATTTTCTCATAATCTTGGAGTCTGGTTGTAAGATCATAAATCCAGAACAATATGACAACCTTGTGTCCGCAGAGATCCCTAATCAAAGGAAGTATCCGGAGTTGCACAAACTGGTTGTTAAACACATGTTGCACGGACCATGTGGGCCTTTGAGAAACACAAGCCCATGCATGAGAAGTGGTCGGTGTAGGTTTCGCTATCCTAGACAATTTAATGAAACAACTGTTCAGGAAAAGGACTCCTACCCTGTATATCGGAGAAGAGACAATGGCCATACAGTGCACGTGCGAGGTTGTGAGCTTGACAATAGATGGGTGGCTCCTTACAACCCACATTTGCTAATGCGCTACAACTGCCACATCAACATCGAGATTTGCTCGAGTATCAAGGCCGTGAAGTATCTATTCAAGTATATTTACAAGGGTCACGACCGTACACAAGTTCATGTTGGATCCTCTGAAGCCAGCACGTCCATCGATGAGATTAAAATGTTTCAAGATGCTCGATGGGTGTCACCACCGGAGGCAGCATGGCGCATTTCGGATTTCACCTGAGTGAGATCAAGCCTTCAGTAAGATCTTTGCAGCTGCATGTTTCTGGTAAACAATCCATTTGTTACAACTAGAACGATGATTTAGAGGAGGTTTGCCAGAGGGATAAGCTAAAGAAAACTATGTTAACGGAGTTTTTTGAGGCTAACAAGACTTCCACATAGGCAAGGAATTACCTATATAGGGAGTTCCCAGAGTATTTTACATGGGATCAAAGCCGTAAAATATGGAAACTGCGTAAAAAAAGAGGTGAGGTCGGTAGAGTTGTTTATGCTCCTCCAACAGATCCCGACCGATACTACTTGCGCATACTTCTCAACCATGTAAGAGGAGCAACTTCATTTGAACATCTTAAAACGGTCGACGGAGTTGTGCATCCATCATACAGAGCATCAGCTCAGGCGAGAGGTCTAATAGAAATGGATGACAGTCTATCTGAGTGCCTTCTTGAGGCAGCAACATTCAAAGTCCCGTCAGCTCTTAGAAGGCTTTTTGCAACGATTTTAGTTTTTTGTGAGGTAGCCAATACCCGCGAGTTGTGGGACAAACATTACATGGACATGTCGAAAGACTACCGACGAGTCCATAGCTCGTCGGAAATGGTGCAACATATGACACTCAAGAGTGTTGGTGAATATCTCGAAACTATGGGGAAAAGTTTAGATATGTATGGTCTTCCTGAGATCTCTGCAAATAACGATTATAATTGTGGGGATTTTCGGGAAGTACATGAAGAGAATAGTATAGAGGTATCAGAAGATGATTTGCATGCATCTAATTCACTTAATGAAGACCAACTATCTGCTTATGAGGAGATTATGGAGCATGTTGGAAACAACAGTCCAGCTGTTTTTTTCATTGATGGGCCAGGTGGTACGGGAAAAACATATTTGTATAAGGCATTGTTAGCTACTGTTCGATCCCGTCGGCTTATTGCACTTGCTACTGCCACTTCTGGAGCAGCAGCTAATAATATGCCCGGTGGGAGGACGGCACACTCTAGATTTAAGATTCCTATCAAGCTCGATTGCAAATCTGTTTGTACAGTCAGCAAACAAAGTGCGACTGCAGAGCTACTCCGGAGGACTACTTTGATCATATGGGATGAGGCATCCATGGTGAATAGGCAAGCTATCGAGGCACTTGACAGAACATTGCAAGATGTAACAGGATGCAATGAACTGTTCGGAGGAAAAATTGTAGTATTTGGTGGTGATTTTAGACAGGTTCTTCCCGTTGTTAGGCGTGGAACTAGGGCAGATGATACCTCGCATATTTAGTCTATTTTAGGCCTGTTTTAGTACCAGATTCGTGCCCTAATTCACCAGAATCATGTGCATTTCATCGATATATGTTTAGAATTTGGTACTGCTGAGTGTTTGTTTGTTTTCTGCAGGTTTGGAGCAAAACACACGAAGAAACGGCGATTCAGATGATGAGGTACGGCCCTTACCAGGCTTGGTACGGGTCTTACCAGACTTAGCCATTTGGATGTTGAGGTACGGCCCTTACCAGGTTTGGTACGGGTCTTACCATACTTGGCCATTTTTCAGCTCTTCATGCCTGGTACGGCCAGGCCTTACCAAATTGGTACGGGCCGTACATGAAGGCGGCCTGACAGATTCAAATTTGGGCAGAGGCTATTTAAAGCGGGGAACTCTCCAATTTCAGCATCTAATTCATTCCAGATCCATTTGAGAGCACAGTAAGAGAGAGAAAGAGAGCTAAGGAGCTAGGAGCAAGAAGGAAGGAAGAGGAAAGAGGCGAAACTCGACGGATCTAGCTTTCTCCTCTCGATCCCTTCGATCCATGGCTATCTCTCTCCCTTTTATTGTATTTTTAGATCTGATTATGTGCTGTGAGTAGTTCTTTTAGTTTCTAGGGTTAGAGATTGATTCTTGATTTGTTTTGACTTTCTTTGACTTGTATCTTGTATGAACTCTTTAGTTTGCTTGATTGTGATCTTCTTTGATATCTTTTGCTTTGCTTGCTGTGATTGTTGTATGATGTGCCTCTAGGGTTAGATCGAACCTATCAAGGTCATGTGATCATCTCAATCTTTCATCCAAATCAAATGCTTAGGGTAGAATAGTTCGAATTGAAGCCGAAAGGTTGAATTCTCCTCTAATCGACAGATTAGAGGGTGCCTTAGACCTCCAATCAACCAGCTAGGGTGTAAAAACCCTA
This sequence comes from Carex parvula, assembly GCA_025461045.1. NCBI lineage: Eukaryota > Viridiplantae > Streptophyta > Magnoliopsida > Poales > Cyperaceae > Carex > Carex parvula. The sequence goes on from JAJGRW010001874.1 coordinate 5,737, forward strand.
AAAGGCAATCAATTGCATTCCAACCTAGATCTTGATCCAACAAACGATGGTTGAGGGTTAGGAACCTTAGGTATGGTCTATTGAACCTTTCTAAAGAGTTTAGCACAAGGTACCAGCAAAGAAATGCATTCACTCGAACTGGTAAGCTCTGTTCTGGGATGCCAGTACGGGTCTTACCAGGGTGGTACGGCCTTGCCTTACCAAGTGAAGTACGGCCTAGCCGTACCACTTAGGTACGGGCCGTACCACTAGAGGCAGATCAGAGATGAAGTCTGAAACCCTGGAAACGCCTTTTATCCATAATCAAAACACAATTTACATTTCTTCTAGCATTTTATTACATCTTCTTGAATTGTTTGATCTGAACCTTTAGGAAATTAAACACCAAACCAAACCTTTTCCACTTCTAGTTTTTGATTGAGTTTGATAGAATCTAACCTCGCAATTAACCGTTCCTGTGGATCGATACCCGAATATACTACACGATAGGGGTTGTGCACTTGCATCCCTTACTCGTGGACTGTTAACGTGGTTTTAAAAGGTACGCTCTCAAGCGTACCGAAACTTGCGTTGCGTTCTGCGCATAACAAGTTTTTGGCGCCGTTGCCGGGGACGATAACCAATTGCCTAGTTAGATTTTATCTTACTTAATTAATCTAGACTTTATCTTGTATCCTTTATTTTCTTTCATTTTGTTTATTTATTTTATCTTATTTTATTTTCTCTTTTTCAGGAACACTATGGCGACTACTATCTGAGGAGCTCGAGACACCATGGATCTCATGTACAACATGATGACTGATCAACGTTGGTATGGCCGCGACAATTTTCAAGCTGGAGGAGGCGGCCGATCCAAAGCTGATCAGATCGCAGCTCTATACGCCAAAGCTGCCAAGCTAGAGGAGGCCGTTGAGAGTTATTCAATCGAAATGAGCATGAGGGCAGCCAGAAACCAGCAGCCACAGCCATGTGCCATGTGTGGGGACAGGAGACACTCTTATGAGTATTGCCCACTGGCTGATTGGAGTGAGGAACCGGAGCAGGATGGCTATATCAGCAACAACAATTGCAATTTCTACGACCCTGCACCCTTCGATGACTCGAACAATTGCGTATTCCAACCCGATCCACCCGAGCCGTACATTGATCCCGCTGAGATCGAGTTCATACACGAGCAAGGGAAGGTGAACCAGATGCTGTGGGAACAGTTGCAAAACATGTCCACACAGCTGGCCGCTCAAAACAAGTTGTTGGAGCAGTTGAGTCACATCATCACCTCACGCCAATCTCAACCTGGAAAGCTGCCAGCTCAGCCAGAATGCGAGGGACCAGCCCAGCCAACAGACCAGACCGCACTTGACGCGACCCGCATCATTGAGACACGACCCGCATCACCCACGGAAGAACATGTGGATCCAGGTCGCATCGAGCCAAGTCGACCCGCATCTCCACCTGAAGAGCATGTGGACGCGACCCGCATGCCGTGGTCTGATGACCTGGAGACCAAAGGAAGCGAGTCGGATTGGTCAGCATGCGATGCCATTTCACTTGATCCGACCCGCACGGCACCTGATGCGACCCGCGTCAAGACCCAGACAGAGCGGCTGACTCATGAGCTCAAGCCTCCAGCAGCTCACCTCAGGTATGAGTTTCTAGACCCAGATAGATGTCGTCCTGTGATCATAAGTGCAGATCTTGAACCCGATCGGACTGCTACACTCTTGGAGAAATTTGAAGCACACAAAAGCGCGATCGGGCGCTCGATCAAGAACTTGATGGGAATCTTACGGATTCTTCTGATGCAAGAGTGTGATCGCACGGTCCGTGTACCTCAGAAGTGGGTGCTCCCACCAGTGCCTCCTGATCCATTTCCAATCAAAGCCTGAAAAGAGAAGGTCGAGCTCGAGACCTAAAACGAGCGCTCCTTGGGAGGCAGCCCAAGCCATTTTTACCTGTTTTGCATCTTAGGAACAGATAGACATGCATTCATTCTCCTGCATTGTATCACGAGCGGCTTGAGAAGTCACGAAAAAGAGAAACCACGACAATTTGAGGTTGGTGCGGCTAGGCCATACCACATTGGTACGGCCTGAAAATTGATGGGTTGGTACGGCCCGTACCAATTTGGTACGGCCAGGCCGTACCTAGGTCAGAGACGGGAACCGACGCATTAACTGCCGCCTTTTTCTTTTTAAACCCCCCCCCGTACCCGCACCCATTCCCCTTTCTTCCCAGCCGCACCTCTCTCCCTCTCTCTTCTTTCTCTTCTCTCCTTCTCCGTTTTCTCTCCCTCTCCACTCCCTCTTCCTCTCATACCTCTCCTTCCACCCTAACCGAGCACAAGGAGCACCGGCGCACCACCAGCCCCTCTTCGGTCCGACCCGCACCACCCCACTTGGTCCGACCCGCACCACGTCCTTGCTCTAGGTTGGTACGTTTTTTTTTGTTCTCTCCATTTTTCTTGCATTTTTTCTTCTCTCTTCTTCTCTCGGTTCTGCCCCATTTCTGTCAAACCCTAGCCTGGTACGGCCCACCCGTACCAGGTAGGTACGGCCTGTACCGGCCTCTCTGACCTGACACCTAACCTGTACCAGTTTGTACCAATTAATCCTTACCAGCCCAGTTTTGTGTTGTGTAACATCCTTGTACTGGTTTAGGAGTTACTTGGTTGCAAAAATTCCAATTTCTGTCACTGGTACCAGTTGGTGCGGCCCTTACCAGCCAACACCAAAACCCTAAGTTAGGTACGGCCCGTACCAGCCTGTGCGGCTAGGCCGTACCTACCTAGGTCAGGCCAAGCCGTACCAACTAGGTCAGACCAGGCCGTACCTACCCAGTCTGACCCTTACCACCCAACGCCACAAACGTCTGAGAGAGATGAGTCGACATTCCTCTCGCTCCGCCGCACCCTCTGACGACACCTCCATTCCTTCCGCCACTGGCCCGACAGCCGACGTCCCTCCTGCTACTGCACCTACGTCTTCTCATCACTCCCACCGGAGTGCGTCTAGGAGTGGTTCGAGAGCATCTCGCCACTCCCGGGAGAGTGTAGCCAGGTCTGGGTCTCGCCAGAGTACTTCCCTTCGGGACGCTCTCGAGCCCCTCTACTATGAGGGAGAGACCACCTCCAGTGGGCATCAGTCAGGCTATCGGAGCCCACAGGAGAGCCCATCCTACCATCCATCTGGAGACCAGGACCAGGGCTCTGACGAGGCCTCTGACCAGGCCTCCTCCCAGGGCTCCGTTCCCGGCTCCGATCACAGCTCCGACCCCAGCTCTGACCACGCCTCTGACTCCATGGGCACCGATACGGCCCTTTCTGATGCCACCCAGCGTGCCGACGCATACACCGAGCAGTACTTCCTCATTTCGACCCGTCGGCAGCTCAAGAACTTCGAAAATCTGCTGAAGAAGAAGATCAACAACACGAGGATTGTTGATTTCTCTGCTCTTCAGACGCTGGGACTGGAGGATGAGTTCCGCCGCATCACCACCAGGATCGGGATCACTCCAGCCTTCTGGATGATCGCCCAGAGGGGTTACAAGAAGCTCACCATGGAGTTTCTTTCCTCTCTGGAGCTGAAGTACTCGCGGAACGACAACCCGTTCATCAGGTTCCGCATGCTGAGTCAGACCCACCGTGTATGGCTGTCTGACTTGAGGGAGTGGTTTGGCTTTGCGCCGAACCCAACTACTGACTCCCTCTCTTTCTCTGGGGACTTGGAGCGCGACAGCTTCTGGGCGCTGATCTCTGGCGCCCCTGCCGGGTCAGCTTTCAACAGGGAGTACAAGCAGCTCAATGTCCCACATCCAGTCATCCGGGTCCTGCTGCGTATCCTCGGTTGCACCATCTTTGCGCGTGGCGAGACGTTCGCCCGCGCCAATGTTGAGGATATGCAGCTGGTGGATCATATGCTGCGCCCCGACAGCGCTCTCGAGCGGCCCGATCTGATGCTCGCCATGATCCACCACTGGATCGACATCCAGAGGCAGCCCAAGCCGGGTGGCGTTGTCTACATCTCGGCCTATGTCACTCTGATCGCCGAGCGCTTACACCTCCAGATTATCGGCGACGAGGAGTGCAGGAGCTCCCGATCTCTCTCTCTCTCTCAGTTCAGCACCTTCAAGTTCATCGAGCAGGCAGCAGGCCGCGATGGGCGTGGTGCTTGGGCATGGCGCATGCCTGACGGGAGGACCAGCTATGTCATGCCTTTCCCGGTCACTCTCTCCTTCACTGACCGGCGCACTTGGTTATTCCGCCGTCCACCCCGCGTGCAGCCTGCCCCTGTGGCCCCACCTCCACCTCCCCCACCTCCACCTCCTCCACCACCACCTCAGGGCGACGAGGATATGATCGATGCCCCCACCTCTCCAGTCCATGCTCCAAATGCGCAGACGCATCCTCTCTCTCCTCATGTTCACCCATTCCCCAGCCAGGCTCCTCCCTTCTCCGAGCAGGTACATCCTCCACCCTTTGGTGCAGGTACCTCATTCTTTGGAGCTGGCCCCACCACGTACCAGACCGACCCATCCACCTCCACCTTCGCAGCCGGCCCCTCCACCTCCTACAGTCGACCAGTGTATCCCCCTCCTGTCCCTGAGCCCACCATCCAGGATGTCTACCACCTGATGTACGGCATGCGTCAGGAGCAGGGTGTTGCACTATACGAGCAGGGCGCCACACTCCGTGAGCAGGGCGCCACACTCCGTGCGCAGGGCGCCACACTTCAGGATCTCACGCAGCGAGTTACTGGGATAGAGGAGCGGTTTAGCGACTGGCTCTGGTACGACCACCCCGAGGGCTGATCAGGTTCGCTCTCTTTTCCCCGAGCTTCTTTTATCTCTTTTATCTCATAGTCTTGAAGCATTGAGGACAATGCTCAGGCTAAGCTTGGGGGGATGTCATTTGCATGTAGGTCATGTTTACTTTACCGTTATTTTTCTTGCATTTTTTCGTATTTTCGTGCATTGTTAGGTGAAGATTTGCGTGATTTGCTAGAATTGAGAATAACTTTGAAACAATTTAGTTGTGATCAGGATAGACCTGAGTGAATTGGAACTAACCCATGATTGGTTATTGAACTACTTAGGTTGAGATGTTTTTAATAATGGAAAAGATGTGTGTTATCAAACTTAGAATTGAATCGAACGAGATTATTCGAAAAAACTGAATTATGCCTTTAGGAATTGGGATTTTCAAATTAAGAAAGTTTGGAATATCCATTGGTATGAATGAATACCAATAGATGTGTGTATTCATGGTATGAGCAAACCAAAAAGAAAAGAAAAATAAAAAAAAATATAAAAAAAAAAAAAAGAGAAAACAAGAAAACAAAAGAGAAAAGATGGAGAAAATAAGAGTACTGGCAATAAGCCTCGAATGGGCGCCTTTGAGCTCGTCTCCCAATTAGAAATAAAGAAAGAAAATTTTGCTCATACCAACACACTTCGTTCGCAACTTTCTTACCCTTAAGCTTGATTCAAGCTTGGGGGAGGGCAAATGAAAAGAAAAATCACCTTGAATAAAAGCACTAACTCAGAAAAAGAATGAAATTGTTTCGATCAAACCTAAGTAATTAGTCTTTCCATTGTTAGAAGCATCTCAAAATAAGAAGTTCAATTGACTAATTGGTGGAGTGAATCAAGGTTCATAAAGGGATGTTTGAATTACAACCGAATCGATTCTAGAAATTCTTGACTATGGCAGACTCACGTAGGTTTTCACATTTAGACTTGTATCTGCATTTAGATTTAGTTGTCCAGCACTTTTACCCGAGTTTGAAACTTTTTGCTTGAGGACAAGCAAAGGTTCAGCTTGGGGGAATTTGATACCTCGCATATTTAGTCTATTTTAGGCCTGTTTTAGTACCAGATTCGTGCCCTAATTCACCAGAATCATGTGCATTTCATCGATATATGTTTAGAATTTGGTACTGCTGAGTGTTTGTTTGTTTTCTGCAGGTTTGGAGCAAAACACACGAAGAAACGGCGATTCAGATGATGAGGTACGGCCCTTACCAGGCTTGGTACGGGTCTTACCAGACTTAGCCATTTGGATGTTGAGGTACGGCCCTTACCAGGTTTGGTACGGGTCTTACCATACTTGGCCATTTTTCAGCTCTTCACGCCTGGTACGGCCAGGCCGTACCAAATTGGTACGGGCCGTACATGAAGGCGGCCTGACAGATTCAAATTTGGGCAGAGGCTATTTAAAGCGGGGAACTCTCCAATTTCAGCATCTAATTCATTCCAGATCCATTTGAGAGCACAGTAAGAGAGAGAAAGAGAGCTAAGGAGCTAGGAGCAAGAAGGAAGGAAGAGGAAAGAGGCGAAACTCGACGGATCTAGCTTCCTCCTCTCGATCCCTTCGATCCATGGCTATCTCTCTCCCTTTTATTGTATTTTTAGATCTGATTATGTGCTGTGAGTAGTTCTTTTAGTTTCTAGGGTTAGAGATTGATTCTTGATTTGTTTTGACTTTCTTTGACTTGTATCTTGTATGAACTCTTTAGTTTGCTTGATTGTGATCTTCTTTGATATCTTTTGCTTTGCTTGCTGTGATTGTTGTATGATGTGCCTCTAGGTTTAGATCGAACCTATCAAGGTCATGTGATCATCTCAATCTTTCATCCAAATCAAATGCTTAGGGTAGAATAGTTCGAATTGAAGCCGAAAGGTTGAATTCTCCTCTAATCGACAGATTAGAGGGTGCCTTAGACCTCCAATCAACCAGCTAGGGTGTAAAAACCCTAAAAGGCAATCAATTGCATTCCAACCTAGATCTTGATCCAACAAACGATGGTTGAGGGTTAGGAACCTTAGGTATGGTCTATTGAACCTTTCTAAAGAGTTTAGCACAAGGTACCAGCAAAGAAATGCATTCACTCGAACTGGTAAGCTCTGTTCTGGGATGCCAGTACGGGTCTTACCAGGGTGGTACGGCCTTGCCTTACCAAGTGAAGTACGGCCTAGCCGTACCACTTAGGTACGGGCCGTACCACTAGAGGCAGATCAGAGATGAAGTCTGAAACCCTGGAAACGCCTTTTATCCATAATCAAAACACAATTTACATTTCTTCTAGCATTTTATTACATCTTCTTGAATTGTTTGATCTGAACCTTTAGGAAATTAAACACCAAACCAAACCTTTTCCACTTCTAGTTTTTGATTGAGTTTGATAGAATCTAACCTCGCAATTAACCGTTCCTGTGGATCGATACCCGAATATACTACACGATAGGGGTTGTGCACTTGCATCCCTTACTCGTGGAGTGTTAACGTGGTTTTAAAAGGTACGCTCTCAAGCGTACCGAAACTTGCGTTGCGTTCTGCGCATAACAGCAGAGGTTGTCGACTCGACACTCCCAATGTCCCCGTTGTGGTCATCCGTAAAGAGAAGAAGGCTTACACAAAACATGCTAGCTAGATTGGATCCATCGTTCTCTCAATTCGTACTGCGCGTAGGTGATGGAACTGAATCATCATCTGAGGATGATTTTATTCGTATTCCTGATGACATGGCAATTCGTTACACAAATGACGAGCAGTCCATAAATGAACTCATAGAAGCTGTCTTTCCTTCTTTACATCTCAATGGACTAAATTTAGATTATATCGCTTCTCGAGCAATTTTGTCAACAAAGAATGATCATGTGGATGAATTAAATGTGCGCATGATTGACCGTTTTCCCGGTGAGGAGAAGATTTACCACAGTTTTGACACGACCGTGGATGACACCCATAGTATGTTGTATCCTTCTGAATTCTTGAACTCACTGACTCCGAATGGGTTGCCTCCTCATGTGCTCAAGTTGAAAGTGGGGTGCCCCGTAATTTTATTGGGCAACCTTGATCCTGTAAATGGGCTCTGCAACGGTACAAGACTGGTGTGTCGTAGTTTTCAGAATAATGCAATAGATGCGGAGATAGCATTTGGACAGCATGCAGGTAAAAGGATTTTTATTCCAAGAATTCCTTTAAGCCCCTCGGATGAGGATTTGTTCCCATTCAGATTTAAGAGAAAGCAATTTCCAGTCCGCTTGAGTTTTTCTATGACAATTAACAAAGCACAGGGGCAGACTGTACCAAATGTCGGTGTTTACTTGCCTGAGCCTGTATTTTCCCACGGTCAACTCTATGTGGCATTGTCGAGAGGAGTATCTCGGCAAACAACACATGTACTTGTAAAACCTTGTGGAAATAGTAATGCATCTGAAGGAGTTTTTACTAAGAATGTTGTATACCGAGAAGTTCTAACAGCACAATGAGGTAAATATTAAGCTTAAATTGTTAACTTCAAATATTTAACTAAATTTCTCAATAGCTTATGTTTTTTTTATCTAACAGCCGAGTCGATGTGCTAACACTTGCTGTTCTTGCTATACTGGAGCCATAATTTTTTTTTAAATTGTTGTTCATCAATATTTGTATTATTTCTTTCTTTTTTGTTAGTGCTACTGCTGTTGCTTGTAAGCATGTGGTGCTATTTGCTTTATGTTTCCTCATAGCAATTAATTTGAATTATCATTTGAACATGTGTGTTTCCTCCAATCGATATTATTTTGGTGCTATTTCCCATTTGAACATGCATGTTTCCTCATAACAATTAATTTGAATTATCATTTGAACATGCATGTTCATCAATAAAAAGGTAAAATTTAAATTGATGTGAAGGACGTCATATTTTTTTTCTTGGAATTGAGGTTTGATTTCAAGGTTTGCTTCTTAATTATTTATTGACTATTTACAAATTGTTAAATTCATAAATTATTTTCAATTTTTAACTTTTTATATAAAAAATTAATTTTGGACAAAAATAATTTGTGTATGGAATTATAGAAGAAACTATTTAATGTTTTGTGTACAATTTGTACGAAAGTATAATATGATTTTTAAAAAAATCACAGGTCAAAATTTTAATAAAGAAATTATTAGTATGTTATGTTTTACTTCATAGACATGTCATTTATATTTATGTTAATGATTTATTTTATTTCCATGAATGTAAATAGTGAAAAATCTTATAATCTTGTGTTATAGAGATTCTTTTTAAAAAATATATGATGTGTACTCAGTTAGCTCCCCTATACTTAAAATTGAATTCCGACCCTGACAAATCCGTATTTGTCTAAGTGAATAGGGATAGTAAATAGAATGAGAAAATATAGAACGATACATAATGAAAAAAGAAAAACAAAACAACAGAAGAGAACCCGTGATTTTTATTTTTACCCAAAAAAAAAAATTTTAATATAAATAACCACGTTTTTAAAAGAATTTTATTTCTACCCAAACCGTAAATAATATTTGCGGTTTGAATTAACAATTCAAACCGCAAGGAATATATGCGGCTTGAATTGTGAATTCAAACCGCATATATTATTTGCGGGTTGAATCGCATTTATAAAAATCGGTTAACCAATCACCATTTCATTTATTATTTTATTAGATGGTAATTTTTCACCGATAACTCTAGAAATTTATTCACCGATAACCCTAAAGTTATTTTTATTACAAAGAATTAGATTATAAAAACTTATCAATAATATAAAATTTCATTTATTATTTTATTAAATGGTAATTTTTCACCGATAACCCTAGAAATTTATTCACCGATAACCCTAAAGTTATTTTTATTACAAAGAATTATATTATAAAAACTTATCAATAATATAAATGGAAATGGTATTTTATGAGGTAGTTTATTTTATATTATTGATAAGTTTTTATAATATAATTCTTTGTAATAAAAATAACTTTAGGGTTATCGGTGAATAAATTTCTAGGGTTATCGGTGAAAAATTACCATTTAATAAAATAATAAATGAAATTTTATATTATTGATAAGTTTTTATAATATAATTCTTTGTAATAAAAATAACTTTAGGGTTATCGTTGAATAAATTTCTAGGGTAATCGGTGAAAAATTACCATCTAATAAAATAATAAATGAAATTTTATATTATTGATAAGTTTTTATAATATAATTCTTTGTAGAGGAGGGTTCAAATGCCTCCATTTTTCATGCCTCCACCATGCCTCCATTTTTAAAAACTTTAATAACTCAAAATTTAAAACTAAAAAATGAAAATAAAACCGTTGGATATGATCTACATCATTTTATCTATGCACGTGTAAAAAATTATGACATTTCAATTTTGTTTTGGTTGTCATCAAGAGCTTGTAAAAAATGTACTAATGTGGATAATTTCTAGACGTTGATTTTTCAACTTATTGATTCACATAAAAACAAAATTAAAATGTGATAATTTTTTATGAGCACATAGATAAGATGATGTAGATCATATCCAACGGTTTTATTTTGATTTTTAAGTTTTAAATTTGGAGTTATTAAAGTTTTTAAAAATGGAGGCATGGTGGAGGCACAAAAAATGGAGGCATTTGAACCCTCCTCATAATAAAAATAACTTTAGGGTTATCGGTGAATAAATTTCTAGGGTTATCGGTGAAAAATTACCATCTAAT
>JAJGRW010001875.1:0-66561 GCA_025461045.1 Carex parvula
GACTCGCGTGTCTCGTGCCGTGCTCATTTTGAAACTTTGGCACGGCACGGCACGACACGTAGTCACGCGAGTCGCGTGTAATTAGAACCATTAGATATTGATTTAATGGTGAATCTTGAATAAACTAACCAAAATTTGGATTAAATGGTCACGCGAGTCACGTGAGTCACGTATGGCCACAGCACATTTAGGCACGGTGTGACTCACGTGGCGTAACCATTCACGTGCCATGACCACTCTTTTGACATTTTGGTCACGGCACGGCACGGCACAGCACGGCACGTGAAAAATTAACTTGGTCACAACACGGCATGGCACGAGACCAAAGTCACGACATGTTAGTCATGGCACGGCACGACACGGCACGGCACGTTTTTCCCACTCTACTCTTAACCACAAAAATACTGCATCCTAGAAACGAAATTAATTCTATAAAAGGATAAAGATGCACAGTGCACATCCAGAAGTGTCAATTTCAATCCTCGTCAAAATGCCGAAATTTTTATTAATATTAAAAAAAAAATATTAAATTTCAAAATCTACGCCTCATGCATAGGAATTTCAAAATCTGTCCAAACCGGAGATTAAATTTCTGGTTCTAGGCAGTCCGAAACAGGAGATTAAATTTCCGGTTCTAAGACCCGAAGAATTAATCCCCAGTTCTGATTTTTTTTTTTAATTAAAAAGAAATGTTTATAATTTATTTATTTTTTGTATTGAAATATTAGAAATATTTTATATATATTTTTTTAAAAAAAGAAAATAGAATAAATAAGGGGTAAAAAGGAGTAAAGAGAAGGTGTACAAGAGAGAGAGTAGCACCTAACAAAGTGTTCTAGATGGAATACTATATAATTTGATTTATTAGAAAGACTGCGACAAATAATCGGATTAACATTTTTCAGACCGAATTTTTTGCAGCTGTAAGAAAATTAAAATATTTTTTTGTGTTATTGGAAAAAAAATAACAATGTTTTGAATCTGAGTTATTGATCCCGGTTCAAAAGTCATTTTTAGGTAAATACAAAAAATATTATAATCCTTCTATTTTGGAAAAAAAACAAAAAATTTAAGTTATTTAATGATTCTTTTGTCAGAGTGTCAGAACCAAAACGAAAACCAAATTTAAAACCGCAAATTAAATTTGCGGTTTTTTGGACAGGGGCGGAGCCAGACTTTCAGACTATGGGGGTCAAACCTAAATGGAGGTCAAGCATATAAAATTTTTCTACTACGAATGGGAGTCAATTTCACACTATCCATAATATTTTGCTTTAAATTATATTAAAATAAGGTATAAATAAAAAAAATTCAAAATGAATGGGGGTCAATTGACCCCCATTCAATATACGTAGATTCGCCTCTGGTTTTGGAATTCCAAACCCAAACCAAAACTGCAAATTTTTTTTGACTGGGAAATAAATCTGCAGTAATTTGACCTGAAACCGGAAAATAAATGTACGGTTTGGACAGTTTTCGAAATCTTGTCTAACATGGTGTAGATTTTGAAATTTAATATGTTGTTTGGATATTAATAAAAATTTCGGCAAAATGCTGGTAAAATCAAATACATAACAATATCTATCCCCAAAAGCATAGACTAGTGAAGTAACCCATGATAAAAAACCAGCATTTCATCCAACAAACACAGTTATTCTGAAATGACCATTCCTTCGAATAAACCATCGAAATTTTCTCGTTTAGAAACATAGATGTACCTTTTGGGACATAGACATTGCGCTTCCAATAATAGATAACGAGGCACCAGAGGAAACCGGAGATGAAGTACACCAGCAAACCGCCGATGTAGTTCCTCAGCCAAGACTGGAAAAAGTGAGGCAAGCGCCGCCACGCTTCGCCTGGTACGATGTTCCCTAGCACGATCTCATTGTACCAGCTCGTCTCCGCTACGAATAGGTTCAGGTACTCAGTGGCCCCCGCCATGCGTCGGAGAAAGAGGCACAGGTTAAACTGTTCCGGCGGTTACTGGATCGCTCAATTAGTCGGAACGGAGAGAACGAAAAGAGCGTCTTTTCTGGTGTAGATGTCAATTAGAGCCCAAGTGATTTTGTTGGGGGCGAGACGTGAGCTGTTGCTGTCGAGTTGGTCTCTTCTCCAGTTAGAGAATCATTGGAGCGTCCGGTATCATCTTGGTCGTCTGTTTGATGGCTGAGAAATAACGCTGACCGTGTTACTTCACGCTCGTTCTAGACCGTCTGATATAAAATGTACAATCCAGATTTGCTAATAAGATGGATCAAGTCGTCAAACTATGGATTACCAAATTACTAATCAGGAGGATTTTGAATCAGATGATTAGGAGCGGATCTACAGTTGTTCAAAAACAAAAGACACACATCCAAAGTCCTGTAGCTAACAAAGACCGTGGGCCCCACTCACAAGACAGCACCACCTAACCCAGTTTTATACACTGTCAGGTCAATATACGCATGGGTAGAGTCAGACTTTCAATCTATAAGGGTCAAGCGTAAATGGGGTCAATTATATACAAATTTTATGCTACGAATGGGGTCAATTTGCACTGTCCATAACATTTTGCTCTAAATTATATAGAAAATTACGCTTACATACAATTTTTTTGAAAAATAATGAAGGTCAATTGACCCCATTTAACAAACATAACTCTGTCACTGAATATACGACATTATTTTTTTCTAGGTAATTTTGTTTTGTCATTCTTTTGATCAGAATTTACTTGCCTCGAGGTATAAAAAACCAGATTTAAATTTGAAAACAGTGATATTTTCAATAGAAATAGAGATAAGAAACTATCTTTTAGTTTTTTTGAGAAAAAATAGAGATCATGCACATATTTAATTGAAATGAATGGTTACAAAGTTTGCATCCGTTTAGGTAAAAGTAACAAAGGCTCAAAACAGTTGAGTAGAAAGTACTGGTAATAAAAAAATAGAAAGTAAATAAAGCAAATGAGTAACAACTACCGAAAATTAAAAATTGAAAAGGTTGAAGTAAGTAAACGCAAATTTATAATTTTAGGTCAAATGTGAAGTCCTTCCTGTCTTCCTCTGCTGCCTTCTTTTGGTTCTCTTAATTCTCCCTATTTTGCCCCTGTTGCACCTATTGTAGCCGTTTGGACATGTCTCTAGTAAAATTGTAATGCCCACAGTATTTCTTCAAGCAGTTCATCTGTTGTTTTTGTTGACTCCGAAAAGCATCTGTTGCACCTTTCCCGCCATATTACGAATTGCATAATGACAATTGCTGATTTTTGTGTTCTCCCTATCGCACCAGTAGCTATGTAGTTTGCTCGTAAACGAGGCCAACAGTGGGATGGGCCCCTTAGCACAAGCTTCTTATACAGTTCGACCTTGTAGGGGTAATCTTGGAATAAATGTTTTGTTGTTTCAAGGTTTTGCTTGCACAGTAGGCACATACTTGCCAATGTCCATCCTCGTTTTTGAAGGTTTTCATGTGTTAGAATCTTGTTTTGTATTGCCAACCATCCAAAGATTAGCATTCTTGGTGGAGCTTTGATCTTCCATATTGTTAAGACTATCTTGTTAATCATAGGGCCCCCTTTCAGCCATGTGCATACTGACTTGACCTTAAATTGTCTAGTGTCATTCCATCTCCATGTCAAGTCATCCTTGGTTCTTGTTTAAAGGTTCAGCTGGCTCAATTGACTCATCAGTAAGTCTAATTCTTGTAGTGCTTCTATTGACAAGTTTGGTCGAAGTTGTATTATTCCTCCCCTGGTGAGAATTGCCTGTCTGAGGGTAATGTTGTCATTTATTGTGAAGGAATAGAGGTTAGGCAGTAGGTGCTTGAGAATTCCCGGCCCCATTTTTGGTTCCATAATGAAATGGAGTTTCCATCTCCTGGTTTCCACTGTGTAGATACTGTGAAGAAGGATTTAAGATCTCTTGTGATTTTCGAAAAAACCCCTAAATTCGGTGCCATATCTACCAAGTCTGTTGTGTTTCTGATGAAAGATTTCCACATTTTACCATCTGGTTTGAACCAATACCAATGCCATTTGAGTAGAATGGCATTGTTGAAGGTTTTTAAGTCAAGAACACCTAGTCCCCCATTTGATTTTGGTTGGCAGACAAGCTCTCATTTTGCGAGATTGTATCCCTTAGCATTTTATGCTGCCCCGTGCCATAAGAATCAGCGTCAGATCTTGTCTATTTAATCCAGAACCCATTGTGGTAGTTTGAGAACTGACATGTAGTAAATAGGCAGCGATGACAAGATAGCATTGAGTAATACGAGCCTTCCCACCATTGAAAGAAATCAGGCTGCCCATCCCGCTAGCCTTTTGTTCAATGTGCTCAACAAGTTCAGATATGCTGTTCACGGTAATCGCCGGTCGGAAAGCGGTATTCCAAGGTAGCTAAAAGGAAAGTTTGTTAGCCTGCAGCCAAGAGAGGATGCTAATCGCGCTGCTTCATCTTCCTGCATGTTGGTTACCAGCATTTCCGACTTCTAGAGGTTAGTAGCCAGACCCAATACTTGTTGAAAGACAAGCAAGCTGATTTTTACTGCTTGTACTTGATGAATATCTGGTTTTATGAACAATAAGGCATCATCTGCGTAAAGTAAGCAATGCCTCATATTATGTATGGTAATCTGATTGCCCCCGTTTGTGTCAATTTTTGCAAGTATCTTGCTAGGAAATCCATAGCAATTATGAAGAGCGAGGGAGATAGCGGGTCTCCTTGTCTAACCCCACGTTTCAGGAATTTTTTTTTTCCATGTGAGCCATTGATAAGGACCTGAGAAGTTCCTTGAAAGACACCCTGTGTAATCCAATGATTTCATGCTTCTGGAAACCCTAAATTTGTCATGACTTCGGTCGTGAATTCCCATCTAATTGTGTCGAATGCCTTCTTGATGTCCAACTTAAGCATACCCAAGGGTATTTTTTCTCTTCTTGCGCATGTCAGTACATGTTGTGCATATACGAAGCTTTCGGTAATTTGACAGTTTTTTGGAAAATCTGTCTGTGCTTCTGTTATGATTTCTCCATGTGGACTTGTAGGCAGTTTGCTAGAATCTTCGAAAAAAAAATTGTACTCCATGTATAAGGCTGATCAGTTGGTAGTCTCCCGGTGTTTTTGGATTTTTTTATGGAAATTAGGACGATATAGGAGGGGTTTAATGGCTTCAAAGATGATCTTGTGTCCATTACTTGTCGAAAAATCGCCTTTAAGTCCAGTTCTATGAGGTCAGCAAAGCACTTGTAGAACTCACCTGAGTATCCGTCTGGACCCGGACTTTCTTCTGTTGTCAGTTGGTTGGTGAGCTCTTGTAGGTCTACTTGATTGGGGTATAAGTTCGGCTAATGGATGGTTGGTATCTGATGAGCCTCGGTACCTATCAATTTCTTGAAGAAATCAAAGAAAATTTTTGCCTTTCGTTTTGTGATCTGAGTAGGGGATAGAATTGTGTTCAATCTGTGATATGTAATTCATTCTTCTCGACCCCAAGGCAACGACATGGAAGTACTTCGTGTTATGGTCGTCGTGTAATTCCCACTTTGTGCGCGCTCTCTGCTATCATAAATCTTCCTCCAGTGTGGCCAATGTTGTGTGTTTTTGTTTAATTTTGGTCGTAATCATCATTTCTAGTCGCGTTATCGATCTTAATTCCCTCGCCTTGTCTACCCACTCCAAGAACTCCCTGCATATATTAATCTGTGATTTTATATTTCCAACTTTTTCTTGTGACCATACCTTGATTTTCTATTGCAAATTGATTAGCTTGTGGTGAAGTTGTTGTGTGGTGCCGGCTGGTTGCATATTTGTCCATTCTGCATGAACTATTTCCTTGAAGTTGTCACATCTAAGCCACATGTTCTCGAATCGAAAGAACCGTGTGCGTCTGAATTTTGTTGTGGCTGGAGTAGTAAGGGACAGTGGTACGAACTAGTATTGGCCACAGTTTTCTGCATCGAATTTGGGAAAGCCGAGTTCCAATCCACTGAGATGATGAATCTATCAAGGTGCGCCATGTCTTATCTGTTATCACACCATGTGTAGTTCTGGCCACTAAGTCCCAAGTTGAGGAGCTCCAGTTCTGAAAGTAATCCCGCAAATGCGATTGTAGATCTCCAAGTGTTATCGTTGTTGTTACGTTCACTTGGCACCGCTGTTACGTTGAAGTCTCCACTTATCACCCATGGAACTGGCGATGCTGGTTTGGAGGCTCTAAGTTCATCATAAAAGTACTGCCCCTCCCTTTCATTGGTTGGTCCATATACGGCAGTAAAGATGAACGTGGTTTCATCACAGTTGGGTTTGAACAGGGCTGCTATTGAGTACTGCCCGATTATTGAGTGAGTTTTAGTGTACAGGTTCTGATTCCATGCCAGAAAGATCCCCCCACGAGTGACTTGAGATGGTAATAATTCATGGATGTCCAATATCCTCCCACATGTCTCTTTGAACATGGTTGAATCAATTTCTCAAGTTTTGTTTCTTGCAAAGTTAAGAAGTCGGGCTTCTCCAGTAGAATTGTTTGTCTTACTGCTAAATATTTTTTCCTTTCGTTAAGTCCTCTAACATTCCACGAGGACATCATAGATATTTTCATTTTTTGACTCATTTAGAAAACACAATAATCTCCATTTTGATTGATGAGCATGTCAAATGCAATTACAACATAGCTCCTTGAGTTTTTGAAACAAAAACTGAAATTAAACCCGAAATTAAAATCGAAATTAAAATACTCCTTACATCTAACCAAATTAACCCCTTCATCTTTCCAAATTAAAATCCTTAAAAGTCCCAGGTGAAGCCTAAAGAACTTAGAATTATCTAAATTCATTAATAAAACTTTGCAACTCCTTGGCAACTTATTGGTTCGTTGCTTTTAGGTGGCGATGAGAGTAGTGCCTAGCTGGTCTGGCAAGCACAATTGCCTCTTTGATTTTTACCTTCAATTCCTCGTCCATCTCTACTCTGGCCATCGCCGATATCCCCTGTACGTGTCCCTTTGTCAGCGGATTGAAAGACTTCAGGTACTCCGGAGTCGCTTTGCATTGCTTTTGATTTTCTGCTTTGTCTTTTGCATGAGGTCTCACACATTGAGGAATCTTTTGTTTGTGCGTGCCTTGTCTGCACCTGAGACATACTTTCCCATGTTCTTGCCCTGTATCCTCGGGCTTCTTCTCGCCTCCGTCTTGTACCTTGGCAGACCCTCAAACCCTGGTGGAGCTTCATACGTGGTCTCCAAGGAGAGGTTCTCAATGTCTGTCATAAGAGGTTCCATCACTCTGGTTTGTGTAGTGGTGGTTCGGATTGAGTTGGCCCAAGTTTCTGCTCAACCGAAATGTGCTTGGTTCCTGCACAGTGTTGCTGCTCATTTTTCATGCGCATCATATCTTAAATATAGGCCCTTATATTTTCTTCTATGAGCCCAGAAAGACTGGGGTCAAGCCCATAAAGCCACTTAACATTTCCAGAGGGCTTGCTGTAAAGGGTTATCTCATTGGTTTTTAGGCTTTGAAGGGATTATTTTTGTTTGAGGCACACATCCCACTCACTAGCTGACCTCCCAATCTCCTTCTGGGCTGCGCCTTGGACCACTTCCGCTTCTATAGTAAAAAATGCAGTGGGTGACCTCTATTTTTCCATTGGGGACCGTTGGAGGCTGTGTGAGGAGATTTCCCTGATGTGATTGATGCAATTAATTTGGCGCAACTTTGCATGCACTGTTCCACTTTTGTCTATAGTGGCGTGTATCTGCACACTTGCCCATGCCTATTTGTGGTTACCGTTGGGGGTTGACTCTGAGACTTCTTTCCATCGTCTGTCGCGATGCGTGTATCCACAAGTTCTCTATTTTTTAACCCAACCGTACCATCCAATGCGATGTTAATTTTGATGACCGGTGAGTTCCTGACCTACATACGACAGTGTGGCTCTGAGCTGTCACCGGTGGTGCTTCTGGTGTGAGGAATGTAGTCACAGTGTCTAGTCCGGCCTCCAAATGGTGTTGTACTGCGATAACAGTGGCAATTGTTGTCTCTTATCGGCCTATAGTTGGCACCTTCCCTGCCATCATCATTGTCATGGCCATGGTCCGGGTTCAAAGGTGGTAGTGAGTTGTGGATCCACCCTTCTATCTCAATAAAAACCTCCTTTGAGTTTGGGTTCTTTGTGAGCCATATTGATGGGGGTATGTGATTGTGGTCGTAGCAGGCGATGAGAACTTTGAGCGTTTCAAAGTTACCGTTAATAATAACCGGTACCATGTGGTTAACGTAGCCATATCCTGCTAGGAAGTGGTTGACACCTTGGTAGTTCCAGTACTGCAGGGGCAGTCTATGGATTTTGATTCTCACTTTGTGCCATGTTGGGTCTCTGACCATGCTTAGGTTCGGGGTCTATTCTCGCAGCTGCACTTCCAGGCCACGGGCAATCAAGAAGACACCGATAACGATAACCATGTTGCGAAGGATGTTTGATGGAAACTCAACAAGGAAATTTCCGACTACCGAGTGCAGTGGAGATACCTTAAAGTCTGCCAGGTGGCACTCAAAGGTGGCTGCCAGTTGTGGATCCTAGCAGAACCAGAGCCAACCTGTTGAGGATAGTGTTTGGTGGGCGAAGGTCATCGGTGGGGGGGGGGAAGAAAACTTGTGGTTCAGGTGGTGGACTTGGATTGATAAGGTTGGGGCTGAGCATAGACATGGTTTCCCAATTGTCAAGATTCATGGCGGTTTGGGTGGTTGGAACAGTGGGGTTTGGTATAGTTCCAACAGTGGCCCGTGCAAGAGACATCATTTGACGATTCAACTGCATTAACACAAATATACTTAGTTTAGAAAAATTTCATTGCGGAAGCAGCTACAAGCAAATTGAGCAATCTTAAAGTACCTCGACCATGAAGAAATTAAAACAATTTTTTTGAGCCTTAATCCAGCAATTTTGAACTTGAATTCAGCATGAGAAATATAACAACTAGAAAAAGAAAAAAACTTGTAACCTTTGAAAAACATTCAAAGCCACCAACAGTAGCATTGAGCAAAGCTAAGGAGCATAATCTTTCTTGTGCCAATGCTGCCAGTTTGCAAGCTATCATGGAACCTGAATTTTCAAAAGAACATAAAATGAGAACCAGAAATCATATTTAACCTAATTTTAGTTTGGAATAGAAAAAAGAAGAGAAAATAAAAAAAAAATTCGGGTCTGGTCAAATTCGGGTCTGGCCAGATCTAGGGAAGCATTCAAAACCTAATTTTAATTTGGAATTTCCAAATTCGGGTCTGGCCATGAATAACAAAACTAAAATAATTGTAACTAAGTTTTTCAATCTCTGATTTGAGAGGGTAAAAACGAGAGAAAATGTGCTTCCCTAGATCTGGTGTCGAGAAGCTACTTCTCCCTTCGGTGCTCGGGTCGTGCGACGCGACTGGTGTCGCGAGAGGGAGGGGTCGAGGTGCGACGCGCCTGGTGTCGCGAGAGTGAGGGATCGAGGTGCGACGCGCCTGCTGGAGCCTTAAACTCTCGGAGTGAGCACGAGAGAGAGACAGAGAGGAACGTAATGGTGAGCGGCGCGCAAGGGAGGGGTTATTTGAGAGAGGCCAAAAATATTGAGCGGGACTTGGCTAAAATGGTGTGGAAATTGTGATTTCGAACTATCAGGAATGGTCGTTTACATGATATGTTCTGGACTATTAAGAACGGTTCTTTAAAAACAACCGGTCCTGATATCCACTTTCAAGATCGGCTCATACTATTTGTCCGATCATAAAAGTATTAGTATCACATTTTTGAAAAGTCCGACTCGGATGGGGCGATACTATTTGTATATTTTCTACTAGTAGTTGTATGGATACTGTACGGATATCATATTGATACGATACGGGAGACAATAATATGGTAATTTTCAACACAATACGAATATCAGATTACACGATACAAGTATCAATACAACAATAAAATATGTATTAGATGCCGATACGGAATCATATACGAAATATTTCGGGTAATACAGGTCCTGGCTAACTAAGAATTAGTTAGTGACAACAGTCAAAAGTCAAAGGAGTGTCAAAATCTCATTCAACGAATTAGTACAATAGTGGATTCGTTATCATACAAGTACAATAGTGAATTGGTTCGAATTCTAACTGAACGATTCGCTCCTACAGTCCGTAATCTGTGGATGCGCTTGTTTCAGTAATAAATTAGGAAATTCTTTTTCTTTTCTTTTTTTGTCATTTACGTAATTTTCAGATTTTTTTTTTTGAAGTTAACGGTTTATCTATTTTTTTTAATGCTTGACAGTGGCTGCCAAGTAGAATTTATTAATAGAAAAGAAAAACAGTATTACATCATAGCTCGTAAAGAAACTATCTCATCTGATCGTATGCCTTACTTGTTTTCCCAATTACAATGAATAATACCCTACATTTCCTGCATAGTTGCCTCCTTTTCCTTTTACACGCCACAAAAAGCAACATTGAAAACTAAGATTTACCAGTAAATCAGAGGTGCCAGAAAGCACAGGAGCCGGCCTTTTGATGATATCCACCAGTTAACAGAACTTGAGCCACATATTCATCTCCTGAGTACATCTACCTGCAAGAAGCTTTGGATTAATTTTACTTCTCCAAATACAATGCAATTACGCTGCTTCCATATGAGCCACGAAACACATACAAATCTAGTAATCAATTCTTTGTGTGACAGTCCTCCTCGTTATCTATTTTTGTTTCATTTGGTGGTACCCAAATAATATAATATACTATAAGTTATTATGGACCACACACCACTACAAAAATGTGAATCTCACAATTCGATATCCATTTTTCATGAAATTGCATGATGGCAGGTAATTCAACATAATTCAATATTATTGTCATGTAATATCACAATATTATTCTAAAATCATATGATTCTATTTTTTTAATTGTTCAACCTAAAATGAACTCACTCCTATATTTTGTGGGTGGATCGATGTAATGTGTACGTTTTAAATCGAACCTTTCGGACTGGTAAAATAAAATCCTACAATTCAGTTAAAAAATACTAGCAGGTATGCACTCCGTAGAGAGTACTAAATATGTAATTAATTATAATTATATAGAGTATGACTAATTTGCTTCCGGAAGCATTTTGGCCGAGGTACTTACGGGGGCATATCTTAGTATTTGATGTTCAAACAACAAATTCAAACCGTTAAATGTTCAATCTATATTAAAATCTACTTGGAGACCAAATTTTACATTTTTTGAAATTTTTTTACTATTTATTAAGCTGGTTTGAAAACCGCTGTTTTCAATGGTGCATAAGTTTAATAAAAACAGCGGTTTTCAAGCCAGCTTAATAAATAGTAAAAAAATTTCAAAAAATGTAAAATTTGATCTCCAAGTAGATTTTAATATAGATTGAACATCTAACAGTTTGGATTTGTTGTTTGAACATCAAATACTAAGATATGCCCCCGTAAGCACCTCGTCGAAATGCTTCCGGAAGCAAATTAGCCATACTCTAATTATATAAGTTTTCTTCAAGATTGATTTTAAAAATATGGATTAATTTATCGGATTTTAACGTACCATAGCTATAGATTTAGACTCCTTTTAGTCATAATTCAGAACCAAACTTTTAAATTGTTAGAAGCTAATGTTCCTAGTGTATTGAAAAAACCCGGGGGATCCAGGACCGGACCGGCCAACCCGTGGACCGGACCCGGACCGTCCCGTCCCGTGCACCGGACCCGTCCCGGACCGGGGTTAGGCAAGGGTCAGTCCGTGGTCGGGCCGGTTTGATTTTTTTCCCACAGACCCGTCTAAACCCGCCCCGTGTAGCCCCGTAGACCCGTCCCGGACCGGACCCAGACCCGCTGGACCCGGATATTTTACTGTAGTAACCCAGAATTTTTACTGTAGCAAATAATACGAAATTTTACTGTAGTAATTCTAAGGTTTTTCAGAAAATGTATGTAGCGGTGTATCTCGGTCACAGAAAATCAGAAATAGAAAGGAATTAAATTATTGGTTCAGTTCTTTTGCATTTCGGATCTAATTTAAAACTTTTAAAGTGAGTATTATTAATAAAAAAAGTTAGGAGGATACAATAATTTGAATTGAGAAAAAAATAAGAGACATACAATAACAAAATAAATTTATTTATTTATTTGATAACGACTCAGTAATTTCATTTTTTAGGCTAAAAGAAAAAGGTCTAATACTTCAAAAACTTCGATAAAACAAATAATGATTTGTTTCTTCTATATCCTGTGGGGCCTACTGTGTGTTGTGTGGCTACTAAGGAAATCAAATTCTAAAGGAATGAGTTGTTAACAAACTGTCTCAGCTAATTTACAACTCTATTTTCTGTATAGATATTAATGATCGTCCTTATTATTTCATTTATATGTACAGAAGAGTTATGAGACATCTCCAATTTTATTCTAGACAAGATTCATCACATGATGACATGACTCTTGGCATCAATATGAGAATTAGCGATCCGTAGACTACTGTTATATTCTATTTTTCTTTTTTGCTATTTTATCTAGTAAAGAAACAATTTTAGTTTAACAAAAAATATCCTATATAAATATATTAGTTAAAATTTGTAAGTCCTAAGAAATAAACATAAAACGAGATATTATTCTTCAAAACTATTTTTATTTAATAGAAAAAACTAGTATGAAGAATAAATATATATCTTGCAAACTGCAAACTGCAGACTTAATGCAGTGGTACGAGCACTCGTCTCACTACGGAAAGGTGTGTGTTCAATTTTCAAAATTGGTTTTAAAAAATACTAAGGTATATTTAATAAAAAAAATTATCTCAATTACAGACTCTTTTGTATATGTTCAATTAATATTAAATTTTCCGATGGAGCACGTATTATTTTTCCGTATAAATTGCAAAGTTCAAGTAATCGGACAACGTGGAAAACACTTCTTCATTATGCTAATATGAAACAATTTAAGAAATAATTTTTACTTGATTATAAATATAAAAAATAATCATTAAAACCCAACTTTTTCCTGATTATTCGAACAATATTAAAAAAAATATAGATTTTTAAGATCAGAAGGGAATAAAATATATACTTATGGATCACTTGTTTACTATCCAATATATCTAGTGAAATAAGAGTTTTTCACATTCTCACCACTTACAAATTTATAAAAAGATGGTGTGCTTAAGAAAGACTTTTCATTCATATTTGTAATTTGCTATTATTTAATATGATCGTTGTCTACTGATTGGCATATCAAAGGAATTCGGTTAACAAACTTTTTGAATTGAAAAAAAAAACAGAAAAAAAAAACCGTGGACCGGACCGTGGCCCCCCGGACCCGTGAACCGGACCGTGGAACCGCCGGACCCGTGGTTTGATCACGGGCCAGGGTCGGCCTCTGAAAATCGGACCCGTGAAACCCGGACCCGTGGACCCATCCAACCCGCCGGACCCGTGGACCGGGCGGGTTTGGACCGGACCGGACCGACCCGCCCCGTTTTCAATTCACTATTATGTTCCTCCTTTTTCAAAGGAATGATAATTATTTTTGCTGAAAATTGATGATAATTATGTTCCAATAGCATGAAACAACAGTAAGTTGAACAGTACTTGATAGATGTTTTGTCCCCGAAAGAATGAGCAAGTATTTAGAAGTACACTCCTAAAAATAGAAATATTTATCCCCACAATATTTGTACATAGCTCATTAATTGCGTTGTCTAATATCATACGACACACCAAACAGAGCCAAAGATATACCAACGATTCATAGCCGACTAAAATACAACAATTTGATGTTATTTGAACTCAAATTTAACCTGATGGTGCATACAAAACCGGGGATTTTCCATGTTTTCTACAGAGTATACCGTGGACGATTTTCACAAGCGGTATTCCGTTGGCACGGGCGAAACCTGTGGACTACACGAACCATCCACCGTTGGAATAAATCTTGCGCACGAAGTTTACAGCGGTAAACAGAGATAGTCAGATACTAGCAACCGCAACCATATCTGACAAAAATAAATCAAGAGATTCTTTCGACAAAGCTCTCATCAGTCACGAGCCATCTGTCCTTTTTAGCTCTTTCTCTTCCCCAGCAGTATAAATTCACTGGTTGATTACGGGAATATCTAGACTTTCACTTTTAATCCGACGTTCGTTGTCAATCCAGTAGAATAGCTGTAAAATTAGAAGGGTGAGGTTTAATTGGGGAGGTTGAGAATTTCTTTTTTCGGGATCGCCTCTGCATCCGGTAACCTAGCGAACAACTAACAGCAATACGAAAACTGCAGGAGTCCGCATCGTCTGCATTAACTCAAAAGAGCATTTTTGGGTTAATGTATATCGGCCGTCTAATTTTAAACATAGTTAATCCGGCTCTGCTTATAAAGTATGAGATCCTTCAATATTAGTGCAGAGTTAATCCGGTAAATGAACTGTTCAGATTTAAATTTGAGTCTGATGGGCTTTATATGTTTTTAATAAAGGATAAAATTGGTATTTTATAAATTTAGAATGAGTTTTAATATAAAAGACAATAAAATGAGTAAATTTGTGATTTTTTTGAAGTTTAGAGGGAGAAATATATAATTTCAAAGTTTAGAGGAGCAAATACGTAATTTTGATGTTTTTGAGGGGTATACATGAAATTCCCCCTTATTTTTTTAGTTGTGATCCAACGGTATCAGATATTATTCCTTTGTTAATACACGGTATTTATGTCTTTCTGTCTCTGCTCGTCTCCTTGAGATTCTGATAATGTGGCGGGTTGATGTACTGTTTTTAAGTCAACCCGCTACTCTTTCCTTAATTATTGGAAGTTCATAGTAAATCACTGTTCAGTATGTATAATTTGGACTTTGCTACTAGCCTACTACACGAAGTCACTAATCTAATATCATCACATAGTTTGTTTCCACTGCATAAACACACATATACAAAAAAATGAACAACCTGTGGGCATGAAGTGGTTTTTACCGAATTCGTATCACCTAAGCTAACAAAATATTTCTGTTTCAGACCGTCTCATTAGAATCCGCACGGATTTTAAAAAGGTCTTTGCATTTCACCTTGAACTGGATTGGACCCGATTCTGATTGAATGATCTAGATCTAAATAGAAATTTATGTTACCTTAGAGATATGGACTCGTTTTAAACACCCCCTCTCATTGTCAGCTTAGGCAAATTTAGCT
This sequence comes from Carex parvula, assembly GCA_025461045.1. Lineage (NCBI taxonomy): Eukaryota > Viridiplantae > Streptophyta > Magnoliopsida > Poales > Cyperaceae > Carex > Carex parvula. The sequence continues at coordinate 15,174 of JAJGRW010001875.1, forward strand.
GCTCTTCTTTACAAAGTATACCTACTCTACCTAAAGTTTGAGAAAAAAAATACATAAGTTATTGGATCTTATTTGGACTTTGTCTTCCAATTCTTATAAATTAATTATGATTTAACAATCACCAAAAAAATATTATGATTTAATTTTACCATAATGTGTACATTTACATTAATGGTATGCCTTTGTCCAACGTGTGTCTACAAAATCAAATGGGGGAGTGGGGGGTACTCGATGGGCAGTGGCGTAGTCAGGATTTGAGTCAGGGGTGGGCAGAACAATTCAACAATAAATACGAAATTTTCAACAAATTCAACAATTCATCCAATGATCTGATAAGTCCAATAATTCACCAAGATATATGAAATTTTCAATAAATTCAACATTCAACAATAGATGAATTGATCTAAAAGTCCAACAATCTAACAATAAATACGATATTTTCTATAAATTCAACAATTCAACAATTTAAGAAACACAAAATGCACACACAAAATAATAAAATTTAACAAATACGAAATTTTCAAGCCGATGACATTGAAGCGAGCATTCCTCTACGAGTCTTCATCTTCTGAAATCTTTGCATAATTTTCTCATTATCCACACGGCCAAACACATTTTTCTCAATATAAAGAACCAAACAATTATTCATCCATTGATCTCCCATTTTATTCCTTAAGCGACTTTTCACCACATTCATTGCCGAAGGCCCTCTCAACACTTGCGGTAGCCACCGGCAATATCAAAGCCAATTTCACTAATTTGTAAGCCAAGGGATAAGCAGTGTGTTTATTCTTTTCCACCATCTTTTGAGAAAGTTCAACTAAGCCCCTTACCTCCAAAAAATCATTATCACTTTGGTTGACATGGGCCTTTTGCTAGATAATATCGATGAATTCTGTCACGCTCATTTGGATTATATTGAGATATACGTGGCCTTAGGGCAGGATCAGAGGGAGGTTCTTGTTCAACAATACCAACCTCATGTGATTTTTGTGAAGGTGAATCTATTGGAGATTTAGATGTCTTCTTATAGTACTTGTCCATCTTTTGATACTCTAATAGACAAATTTAAAGAAAAAATGATGAATCATAGGGTAGTTGGATATAAACAGAAATCAGGTAAACATAAATCAATTTAATCTCTAAAATCGGGTATAGAATTTAGGGTTCAACTCTAAAATTGGATAATAAAAGAAATCATGTAATAACTGGATAATAAAAAAAAATCAGGTAATAACTAATAAATAAACAATTTAGGGTTTAGCTCTAAACAAAAAAATTACAGAATCAACCTAAATCGGGTATAAATAGAGAAATCAAGTATGATTGTATGAACAAATGAAATATAGTTACTCAAATTTCATTAAGTACGAAATATAAAAATAGAAATTAAGTAAGAACAAATCAAATTTCATTAAGTAAGAAATATAGTTACTTGAGTCGGGTAAAATAGAAATTAAGTACGAAATATAAAAAAAAAAAAACAATCCATGACTCAAATTTACTCAATTTAATCAATTTATAAACAAAATGGAAATAGAGTTACCGAGTTAGAGTTCGAATAGCCTTCGTACCTCTCTTCACACCTTCGTCTGAGCAGTCTTCTCGTCTCCGCCTAAGCCCCGAGCCGCCTCTTTTTTTCTTTTTTTCTTTTTGGAATCAGTCCTTGACTCCTTTCTCCACTGGATATCTGGAGTGATTCTTGTCCAAATCGGCACAGACGGAGGAAAGATATTTTTTCCAATTTGCAACTCTCTACCTCTAATGTTGTATCTTTTTGCTAATTCTGATTTGGGGGTATATCTCTGTATAGGGGCTGCTTCACATCTCTATGTGAGAGATTGGATGCAATTCTAAAATCAAACTCTGTAACATGGCTACGGGCTTCTGAAATGCAAAAAAAAAAAAAAACTCTCCTCCTCTAATGTTGCTGGCCTGCTGCTCCTATAGGAAAATTAATAACAATTGGGCTGTTTGTGCAATGGGCTTTTGTGGGCTAAAACAGGGGGAGGCAATTAACAAATCAGAGGTAGGCATAAGTTAGAATAAGTATAATCAGTATCCTATATTTCAATTTTCAGGGTAGGCAATTGCCTACCCCTAGAATGAATTGGCTCCGCCTCTGTCGATGGGCATACAACCAATTTAGTCTAATGTTCGATCCGGACCGTTCAATCTGCGTAAGATCGTGCAGAAACTTAAAATTATAAACCGCCCTTGAACCTAACTGAATGCTCGAATATCGATGTAGATTGACTGACCTAGACCGGACATCAGACCAAATACATTGTAGTGTAGAATTTAAGTTAACTAAGCCTATGTCTCGCTTCGTTGTGGGGATAAAATTATTTCGTAAGATAATGGCTATATGATCTATCACGTATAACTGTATAAGTATATAAGAGTAATTATTTAATCATGACCCGGGCTTTAGTTCAAAAGCTGAAACTATTTTTCCATCCATTAATATACAAATAAGGATATAGATCCTTATTTTTATAAAAAATATATTTAATTATGTCAAAAAAAAATTCCGGAAATACATTCGTATTTCCGTACCGACAATACAGTTTAGAAATCACCTTTTAGAGAATGACGATGACCATTTTCTTTTGCTAATTTGAAAAAGGGAAAATAATTTTTTTTTTTTCTAATGTTTATTGAAAGAGGTAGAAAGAAATAAAAAGAAAAGAAAAGAAAAATAAAATTAGGCTATGCTTCCACTGGGCTCTGTCCAGTAAAATAGGATTTAGATTTTAAACCTTGGGTTGTATAACTCGTCTTTATGCCTTGGGCCGAGAATTAAGCGTAAATTTTAAGAGCAACTTGGGCTTTAATGAAGTTAGTAAGTGGCTAATTAATAATTAATAGAAGACGCCATTAAGAATAATGGGTATTTCTATATTTACAAATAAATTAGTCTGTAAAATAATAAGATTTGAAATAAAATTGTTTTTTAAATAACTGTATGCAAATCAGTACTTGGTCATAACGAAATTAGTTTTTGTATCCTGAAATAAGCGACGAATAGCGGAAGCGAGAGAGGATCTTCTCGCGTGAGCTCATTATTATGCGATCCACATACTAAATCTGGATTGCAAATATGGATGACGAATAAGATAAGAGTGAGCCTATGGTGCTATGCATAGCACGGATGGAGTCCGTGCTACGGCCAAAAATTTGACTTTTTAAAATTTTAATGGTCGATCCAACCGTTCAATGTGATAACCATATGAATATGTACTTGCAAACTAAATTTTATATTTTTTCGAATTTTTTTACTATTTTTTTAGATAGGTAGAAAAATCAGTGTTTTCTGAAAATTCTGGACCATCAAAATTCTACCTATCTAAAAAAATATAGTGTGATTAATGTTAGAGACTTTACAAATTTCTCCAACAGCATGAGGTATTTTCTGATATTTTAGGATAATTGAGGGACTTTTATTCAAATTTATCTAACAGGATAAACACACATGCTTTAACAATGCTGGTATTCTTAATACTTTGATAGTCACAGAGTTATTTTGCCTAACTTTCCAATCCAAAATTTAAAACTAGAAAAACATTTATCCACAAGTAGCACAAAAATACTGAGAAAAGTTTATCAGAACAACCGATTTGTGCACTTTACAGGGAAAATTCAGTTTATGATCTCGACTTACCTTAACAGATTTATTGTATGCAGTGTGGAGACAACATTTGGGCTCATGTTAGTTATTATCCTAGTAAAGATTGATTACATTAGACATCAATTAAAAAGACAAACACAAAGGCTAAGGAAATGTTAGATTAGTGGCAAGAAGGCAGTCCAGTTGCAGAAAAATATTTGTTAAAAATCAGCAAAACTGGCAAGTAACAACCTAAAAGGGAGATTAGGAATGATAAAAAAAAGTAAATAATCAGGCATTGAACCATGCCGCACTTTACACTATACCTAGGGATGACAATCATCGGACCATGTTGTAATTTAGTTCAGTAATCATAGAGATATATGCACTGTAGGACAAGTCATAACTCTGTTATTTGAGTCCGAATCTGCTGCGATTCCGAGATGGATCGCAGGATCCTAAAATTTTGAAATCAACGGTTCAAACTTTTTCGTGCGCGGATCTCAGAAATGTTCTTGAAAAAGTAAATTTTCATGCACGCATCCCGAGAAATACCAACAGTTGAGATGGGATCGCAGGGTCCTGTGATTCCCTGAGAATCACATCAGATTTATTTTCCTGTTATTTACTTTTGCTCTTGCAATGGGATTGCACCAATCAGCACAAGACGTCAGGATACTAGGATAGTCTCTTTTCAAGTATGACGCTTTACAAAATTATCAAGCAGTTCTTGCTTTACTATTAATTATGGCTTTTGAATTTATCAGTTTTGTTCTAGTTATTTTATTAACTTCTAGGCTTCTAGCCAGCGACGGAGGTAATTTGTTGAATGAGGGTCAAATTTTTTTTTTATAATAAGAATAGTGAGTGAGTGAGAGATAATATACAATAAGAAGTGTCACATGTGAGTTTTTAATTTTTTTATTAAAAAAAGTTCTAAAATACTAAAAATCTTTTCAAATTATACATAAATCATTCTTTTTTTAAAAGAATGAGAATCATTACTATAACATTTCACAAAAAATAAATATGGGGTCAATTGACCCCATTCCATATTAATGCCTCCGCCTCTGCTTCCAGCGATGCAAGCTGTTCTTGTCTCTTAATAAAAATTTCATCCAGACGTCAAGTAAATTACAGCTGCTTGTATTAATCATTTGAACGATGAGTAGAACTTGGGTATTCCTAAGTTCATCAAGCATCTTTGTAAACTCCACTTTAAAATTTATCGGATTGACTTTAAATGACGAATTCGAACAGTTAAAACCCATCTACCTTACAAGTGATGTGTCTACATACAAGATTTTTTTAAATTTTCGAATTAATTTTGTATAGAGTCAAGTGGTAAAAAAACATTCAAAAAATGAATTCATTAAAATTAATTTATCAATCTTTTAATTTTGACAGCTTGACTTTATACTAAATTAATTCGAAAACTTAAAATTTTTGCATTAGACACATCACTCATAAGATAAACGGGTTTCAACGATTCAGATTCGTTATTTAATATCAGTTCGATAAATTTGAGAGTTGAGTTCATAAAGAAGCTTGATAAACTTAGGAACACCCTAGTTCTACAACTGAACCATTTATTCACCTTACCTGCAATTCTGAGCAGTTTGTATAAAGCTGCTTGTATTACCTCTCACAGTTGAACAGCGTAAGCAATTCTGAGCAGGAGAAGACATAATTTTCTCCTCTAATATTAATTTACCACTGGTGGACATCTAAGACAATTTTCAATTTAACAGAGGACCTCTCACAGTTTTTTTTTCTTAAAAAATCGCAAACTGTAACAAGCAAGCAAAAGAAAAAAAAATGTAGCTGGACGTTATGGACCATAACGTCCAGCTACAGTGTTTTTTGTTAATTAGAGATCATTAGTGATCAGATTAACTAGACGTTATCAATTATAACGTCTAGCTACAGTGCACTGGACATTATAAACCATCACGTTTTTGCTACATCTCAAATTTCAGCGAAAACGTTCTTCAATATTGATAATTTTTTATTTTATTTTCTATTAATAAAAATTTCGGCATAAATTAGACTAGTCTGGAAAGTGGGAAGGAGGTTCCACATAAGCTGAGCTCGATGGAAGTATTTCCTTCAATATGTGGAGTGCCCTTGAAATTCGTATCCTCTGCATTAAATCAGAAGGTTTCTTTTGAGTTAATGAATCTCACTGTTTAATATGTTTTAAGATTTGTGTGGATTAGATCCGTACTAATATTGAAATGCTCTCTATGTCACTACAACAAAACAGGGCTTCAGCGACCGGCACCAGCGACTGGTTAGGATGCCGGTCGCTGAAGACCCAAAAAAATAAATTAAAAAAAAATAAAATGAAGTGCTTCGGCGACGAACCCTTCAGCGACCGGCGTCCACAGCCTTCAGAGACCTGGCCCGGTCGCTGAAGGGTATCCCTAAAAAATCTCCGCCTCCTCACCAAAGTCTTTCTTCTCTCTCCCGCGTTTTAGGTTTAGAAAAAAAAAACACAGAGCCCCGCTGCCGTCCGACCCCCGGCCACCCCGACCTCTCCTCACTCACACTCTCTCTGTCTCTCTCTCTCTCTCTTTGTCTCTCTCTCTAGCCGACACCGCCGCTGCCACCCGATCCCCGACCGCCCGACCCCGCTATGACGAGCAATGGCTTCAAGTAGTTGTTTCTTCTAGATCTTACATTTTGTATGTGGATCTTTGTTTTACCGAGTATTGATATTTATTTTTCGATATTTTTGAAAAGGGAGAGTACGGGAGAGGGCCGAGGGGTTTACAAAGAGGCGCGAGTGGGGAGATCTACGTGGCAATGGATCCTACATCGCCGTTGCCACATACTCTTCTCCCCTTTAAAGTGTCGTTTTTCTCTTTATGAGGAGAAAGAGAAGGATTTGTTGAAGAACCTGTGCTTCACTTTGGGTGCGAAGTATTCTGACAATATTACCAAGAAATTGACCCATCTGGTGTGCAAGTTTGCAGGTGGGCTGAAGTATGAGTTCTTCATCAAGCGTGGCATACAGGCTGTTACTGCTGAGTGGATTTTTTAGTGTGTTGCAAAGGACTTATTTAATTGTGGTGTTGCAGAAAGCCCCTTGCTAGTTATTATGTGAAGAAAGGATTGGCTACAATTAGAGTATTTGATGCAGGTACAGAAAAAAAACTTGATTAGCTTAGAATGAGCATATTTGTATTTTTAACAAATATGCTAAGAATGAACATATTTGTAATTTTAACAATATGCTAAGGTTAAAAAAAGGTGAGAAAAGGTGAGAAAAGTTAATATAAGATTAAAAATTGGCTTATTGTTCTCTTATATTTTATCATTTTTGTTCTCTAGGATGTTATTGTACCTTTTGGATAAATTTCGCTCTAGAGCAATTACATCTCAGGAAAGAGAAGAAGGTTTATGCCCTGTGACACTTCCTCAGATATATATGAATTCTTTATAGAAATAATACGTGAATTGAAGGTTCGCAAAAGGCCCTTAAATAAGGAGCTAGCTAAGAAGGAAGAAAACATTATTACCATTGAACAAGCTTTCAATTGTCTTACTGTCCCTGAGATCAAACTTAAGGTTAGTTATAATTGCGCATCTAATTATTTGTTTATCTTCACTCAAATATCAGTATCTAAAACTGGGATGTTGTGCAGGTTGATCTTACAGAATATGTCGAGAGACATGACTTTCTATTTGATGTTGTTTTGGATGAGGATGTCTCAAATGATGAGGTAAGCATATATAATTCTATAAGACAATGTTGATGTTCAATCACATGTCGGTACAATTGACTAGATCAACTGATATGGATCACTATTAAACTATTGTAGTAGCTAAAAGAGACAACTTTATGTGAAGGCTTGTAAAGGTGAAATTTGTAATAATCTATTTAAGTTTTTCTATGCCGTACTTTAAATATTTTATTTTTATGTCATAATTTAGATATTTGATGTTTAATGTTTATGACGTACCAATTAAATTGCTTGTGAATTTCTTTTAAATTGTTTGGTGCTTGGTACGTTTCGTAACAGTATTTTATATTATATATTTGAATTACTTGTGAATTATTTGGTACGTTTCGTACCAATTGGGGCTGGAGAAAAATAAATGAACAGAATGGGTTTATATTTGTTTGGTACATTTCGTACCAATTGGGGAAAAAAGAAAAATAATAATAAAATACCCAAAAAAAATCCTTTTGAGACCGTTTTGGGCCCATCAGCGACCGCCCAATCGGTCTCAGATGGTATCCGCCACGTCAGCATATAGCATCAGCGACCGAATTCATCGGTCATTATAGGGGCATATGCGACCGGAGTCTTACCCTTCAGCGACCGGTGACGTCAGCTGGGAGGGCATCAGCGACATAGCAACTGCGACCGACCTTTCTGCCACCGATTTAGGCCTTCTGCGACAGGTACAAACCGTCTGCGACCGGCGCCTTACCCTTCTGTGACCGATTTGACCGATCGCAGAAGGGTTTTTGTGCTGTATGACATGTTATAGGCAAAACCCGAATTAGCTATGTTTAAAGTCTCCCGCATAATATATGAGAATATAAAAGCTGGTCTTCAAATTTCAATGTGCAATTTTTTTTTTTTTTGATAAAATTAGTCTCGATGGATCGCCGATTCCATTGTAATTTGTAAATATAATGAATATCAATACATCCGCATTATAAAATAGAAAAGAAAAAAAAAACTAGTTGATCCGTCTAGCCCATCTCCAAATTATTCCTCTCCAACAAAATGAAACCATAGTATTGGGTCATTTTTAAAGATATGCGGATCCAATAACTATTAGATACATATTTTAGGTTCATATACAAATCCATTTATGTAGATTTGAATCGAATTATGGATTATGAATATTCATTGACAGTTCCTGCAAAAGTAATGTATCGTTCTCAAATATCAGTAACTCACCACACTGTCACAAACTTCAGAGTCCAGATCTTCTGAAGTAACTCAAATTTTGAGTGAATCTGGACCATCCGATTAGAATTCGGATCAATTCGATCCGAAATGAATTGCACGGAGTCCCTTTTAATATTCACGTCAAAGCATATCGGACGAACCGTATCTGAACTCAAAATTTTGAGTTAGCGATATGAATTACAAACTCCACACTCCACAGAGATTCTAACTGTTGATGTTAATGGGCTTATAATTCTTATAGGCCCAACATTCGTGGACTCAATAAAACTATCAACATATTTTTCCTTTCATTTATAACCCAATTTAAATCACATGAGTTGGAGTACAGAGAAGAGAATTTCATTTTTGTTTTCCTTTTTTTTACAACAATTATTAGCAACCTATGCTGCTTTTTTATCATTAAATTTTCAATGAAGAAGAATGTTATAACTGTTTTTTAGCAAATAAATTAATCCTCATATGCTAACTTCGGGTTAAAATAAAATTCAATTCAGAAGTACCGCCTTAGAACTGTTATAAATATATATTTTTATTTGTCTAGAGTTAGAACTCAAACCACCCCATTTTTTTAATATTCATAAGAATTTTTCATTTTAATTTTGAACATGCAAACTCTCACACACAAAGCATTGTCTTTACCACTCTATAGATGGAATCATTTAAAAAGAAAAAAGTTTGTTCCAATTAAAGCATTCAACTAATGGCAACTTCTAAAATTTATGAAGGTATCAGTAAATACGCCACTTGTAATTACTAACACCTACCTGTGGTCCGTTATTAAATTAGTATTTGAGATAATAGTATACTATTTTTTTGAAAGACGGTACCAAACTATGGAATCTTGATTATAACAATTTAACAAATAACAACACTTCTAGGGACAGTTTACACTTAAATTAGTACCCATAAATTCATGGAACCGTAGATATGACAAAAAATTTCCTTACTTCAAAAGTTTTGCAAGAAAAAATATGAAATTATTTTTCTATTATCTATATAGGACTCACAACATTAAATCAACAACAAATATTTGATCTATACGTAATACGTGGTTCACAGTATGAACAAGCTGGTTCGGTTCGACTCATAATTAATTCGGTTAAAATCAAGTTCTGCTTATAATGGCATGAGCCAAATTCAAATTTTCCCTAACTCAAAGACTCGTTTAAAGTCTAACATGCATGTGATGCGCTATTAAATTTGTAATACTTTGAGATAATAATATAATATTGATTTGGAAGGTAGTATGCACAAATCCCCACCATACTCAGGAGGTACCAAACTCTGGAATATTGATTATAACAATTTAACAAGTAACAACACTTCTAAAGACATTTTACTCTTAAACAAGTACTCATAAATTAATGGAATCATAGATAAGACAATTTTTTCCTAACTTCAAATTCAAGCTTACGCTTCTCCCCTCAGATTGACTTGTAGTTCACTAATAGACAAATTTCTTTGACTTTGCTCTTTCTTTCTTTACTGTTCTTCAATACTTAACACCCTCATTGACTAATGCAATTAATTATTGACGGATCTGGTTGATAGTAAATTAGTAACATCCCTCATTGAACTATTTATTATTGGCTTCGGATTTTCGTCCAATTAGTGTTATTAACCTCCTGCCAAAAATTATTTCTAAATTGCTAGCCAACAGACTAGCTGGAGTGCTACCGGGCCTAATCTCGGTTCAGCAAACTGCTTTCGTCAAAGGCCGATATATCGCCGAGAATTTCCTAGGAAATTATCTAGCATCTCTCGTCAGGTGGTCATGAGGTCTTATTCGCTAAGGTCGACTTCTCCAAAGCTTTCGACTCGCTCAATTGGGACTTCTTAAAGGCAGTTATGAGGGATTGGGGCTTTCCGGCAAGATAGATAAAATGGATTTCTACAATCCTGTCAACAAACTCACCAAGAGTTGTAATCAATGGCCAGCATACGAGTTATTTCCCGCATAAAAGTGGCCTCCAACAGAGAGACTCCGTGTCACCCATGTTGTTCATCCTAGCAGTGGATGTATTGCAAGTCATGATATCGAATATCAATAGGGTCTGACAACCAGGTTATCTAACAAAATTGCGGAACCAATGATGGCCCTGCAGTATGCGGATGATACGACATTCATCTTCAATGCTGACATCACAACGGTGGTCTCATTCAAGATTCTCTTGCATCTTTTTGCAAAGATGTTGGGCCTCTGCATCAATTACTCCAAAAGTGCAATAGTTCCGATAAATCTAACAGCGGAGAAATCTCGAATTATTGAGGCAATTACGGGATGCTCTAGAACGAAATTCCCGGTTGTGTACCTGGGAATGCCTCCTTCGGTACGGGCACCAGACAGACAAGCTTTCATGTCGTTGATTGATAGACTGCAGTTAAGACTACATGCAGGGATGGCATAACAAACTTTTATCAAGAGGTGGGAGGTTGCAATTAATGTAGTCAGTGCTATCTGCCATTCCAGTTTATTACATGTCCTGCTTCCTTCTGCCAGGATGGGTAGTTAATCGCATTGATAAAATCAGACGTGAATTTCTTTGGGGCAAGTTGTTACCACTAAAAAGGTATAATAGTACAAAGTTTCAGTACAGCAAGCTGTACCTTTTAACCTTAAATACATTTTTAGTTCAGACTGCAAGTATACAATCCTAGCACGTAGTATATTGTCGGGTATCGATAACAGGGACGGTTCAAGTCTTAACCGGATTCTACTTAAGTTAATTAAAGACTAGAAGTTGGAAAATGTTGGTTTTGGTTGTTAGAATTCCTACAGATTCAATGGCAGTAATAAAGTGCAGGAAAGTAAATTAAACTTGGTTTAAATCAATAATAAAAAGCGTTCCCAGGGTTATGACTTCATCTCAGTGTACACGGGCCGTGTCATTTCCTACACGGTCCGTGTCAACCTCAAGTAAATGCAGCAGTTACTGTTTCTTTGTGTTGTTCCTTTGTGTAGGGTTCTACTGACCAGACCTAATGTTTCTAAACCTCAACTGTCGTTTGTTGGTTCGTTAACTTGGTATGGAATTACAATATTTGCCCTCGTCGGGTTCTAGACCTCAACTGTCGTATATTGGTCCGAATTACCTAGTTGCTTGTTTGGCATACTAAAGGTAACTCCTATCTGTCGATAGGGAGTAATTTTCACCTTTCGGTTACTACTTGGTTTCACCTTTTGGGTCACTAATCCTACCTCATGTACTTAGTTTGGTTGAGAGACTTTTAAGGGCCAAAGTACCTTCTAGATGTGCGCATTCATCTAGTGGTATACCAATAAAGATCAAACAATTTATTTCTAAGCAATTAAAATCAAGCACAATCAAGCAAACACAAATTTCAACAAAAGAGTACAATAACTAGCATGCAAGACAAAACATTCGACTACATCAAAACCCTAGAAACTAAGAATTCTACTCAAACATAGTTCTCAAACAAAAAATACGAATAAAGATAGAGTTAATCATGACAAAACCCAAAGCACAAAGAAGATCAATCGAAAACTCGCGTCTTTCGCTTCTCAACTTCGTCTCCAAGCTTAGCCGCCAATCCAAACCCTAGAATATGCTCTCTCTGTTCCAGAATCACCCTCTCTGGCGAGAAATCCAGCTTATCTCCTTAATTTGTTGACCTTCCTTTCTTAGCCTTGTTTCCAGATTTCTGGATCTGTTTCCGGAAATGCTTGACACGGGCCGTGTAAGATCTGTCCGGCCCGTGTAACCTGTGCTTCTTCAGTGATCGAGTCAGCAGCTGTCAGTGGTCGAGTTGAGGTTGACACGGCCCGTGTGTAATGTGACACGGACCGTGTAGAGACTTCTTAATTCCAGATTTCTCCTCGATTTCGCCCAAATCCTGCAAAATAAGAATAAACTTGCAGCAGTACCACATTCTAAAGATATTCAATGAAATCACAGCTGATTTAATGGGTTTAAACACAAGTTTGGTATAATTTTAAGGTCGAAATATAGATAAGTTTGCGAAATATCACAAGTGCATTAATAACTCAAAAGGTATGTCATTGGTGGGCTGGAGCATAGTCAGACTCCCCGAAAGCTTTGGCGGCATGGGGGTTATGAATATCAAACTTCAAAACATATCTTCTTCTTAGGTGGTGGTGGTGGCGTCTCTATGATGGAATGCAGTCGCTCTGAAAAACTGTATGTGTCAAGCTTTATGCTAAGAGATCGGATGTAGGGAGACCATTAGCTTGGAACATAACAGGTTCATTCTTTTGGAATGTGCTAGGCAGAATTAGGAGTTTTTTCACTTGGAGCACACAGTGGGAGGTAGGAGATGGAGAATTTATTAATTTCTGGTACGATTGTAGAATGGGTCTCCAATTTTGAGTTTCTACGATCAGGTATTCAGACCTCAAAGTCCAGTTATGTCACTAAAGCAAGCTTCATACTTGCTTTCTGTGGTGGCACCAGATGTGGATGTTTAATTCAGAGTGGGCCCGGACATGATAAGAAGTAGATGGAGCAAAACGAGAGAGTATTCTTCAAATTCTGTTTACAGGGTGTTGGTGGGGGCGGAAAAGTTAATAGCAACAATTACGGGGTTTGGAAGGCAAAAGTCCCTCCTACTATCAGAATTTTTGGACATTTGATGCTAAAGGGGAAGCTTTTGACGAGAGATGTCCTCAGGAGACGGAAAGTGCCATGTCAGCGTGGATGTGCGATGTGTGATAATTGAAGGATGGAAACAATTGCCCATTTGTTATTTCACTATCAGTATGCGAAGCGGGTATGGACTTTTATTGAGCACAGGCTGCGAACCCGTTTACTAACAATCAAATTGGTACAAAGGGCAGTATCGGTAATCAAATCTGCAAGGCAAATAGTGGATTACTCGTGGATTGAGTTCGTTCCTAGCGATAGAATGAGAAGGGAGACATGGCTGTGCATTGTACTATGTACCAGTTGGTGGATTTGGCGACAAAGGAACAATCTCATCTTCAGAGGAGAATTGGTACCACCCGAAGTCCTGGCAGAGAAGGCCCTTCAAGGGAGCAATTTGTGGGAGAAATTGTGTTAATAAACCTATTGTTCTCTTTTTGGTTTTGAGTTGTATTAGGGACTTTCAAATTTGACAGCCACTGTCAAATAATTTCAAAAAAAATAAAACTTTGACATGTCACTAGCGGAAGGAAAAATTATACTATTAAGATTGGAGTAAAGTTAGGATGTGTTGGAGTTTGATAAACACAACTGTGAAAATTTATCGGATAGCTTCAAACGATGAAGACGAGAGATGAATGTACATGCAAAATTTAAAATTTTTCGAATTAGTTAGTACAAAAGAATGATGAAAAATAAATTCATAAAATAACTTATAAAAAATTCATTTTTTTTTACCGCTTAACTTTATACTAAATGAATTCGGAACTTAAATTTTTTTGCATGTACATGCATTACTCATGAAGTAGATGGATTTCAACAATTTGAGTTCATCATTTCAATTCAATCCGATAGTTTTTTAAAATTGTACTCACTAACCCCTTTGAATTAGCCAAACCCGGCAGTCTAACGTAGAATTCGGATTGAATGATTTTTTATCTTACTTGAGTCACAAACTAAATGTATCATAATTCGATTATAATAACTTGAATTAATGAATTAAATAAACCCGATCGATCCGATCTGTTTACACTTTTACTTAAATCGTCCAAGAAAATTTCAGATTCAATGACTTTTATAGTTAATTGGTTAGTTATAGATTGAAAATGTTATAATCTAACTATAATAAATGAAATTGACTGTCTAAATAAAATTCGACCCGTTTACACTCCATTTGTATAGTCCAACAAACTTTATACAAGTGCAAGTTGATCGACTTCCTGCAATCCTGTTAGAGCTTATACTTCCTATCAAACATGTGTTCTGCGTTCGATAAAAAAATGTGTTCTGCGCCTACCTACGGCTTGACACTCATCTTGCATAGGGATCTGTATCTCCTCAGGTACCTGAGGGTACAATTAAGAAAGAACAGTCTGAATTTAGTTTTAGTCGCATCAAAAGAAATTTTATATCTGTTACAGATATTAGTACCGTGCCCGTGTGTTACAACATGAATATAAAAATCTCATACAAATAACATATTTTTATATAAAAAATAGACGATGAAAAATGCATTTATAATAGAATACTACATATTCGATGATAAAAAATAAACTAATATTTTTGTAATTGGATCAAACGCATACATGCAATTAATGACAATGTTTTTCAACATTCTCAATTAATTTCATATCTGAATTGGTATAAAGAAAGCACTGTATACTTTGACATATCTTATTAATTTCTTTATTGGAATCATTGAGCAACCATTCTGCTACTTCATCAATTCTAACTTTTTTAACAGCATGCAATAAAAAACTTGCCTAAAATCCAAAATGTACAACTAATTTGTAAACTAAAACGGAAACAATATCAATAAGGGAAATGAGTTAATAATTTGATACATATCTTGTAATATGTCATTTTGTGATTTTTATTTTAAAAAGTTTTTGAAAAAAATGACAAGTACGTGTGGGGGATACATGTCTAAATAAATTTAAACTTTTACATATAAAAAAAACATCAAAAAGATTCATAAAATAAAAAAAAAATGGACTGTATGATTGGAGAACTGATATTCAATTCAAAATTTTATTTTTTAATTAAAGACGTTGGCGATAAGAACATCTTACATAATATTAAGAATGAAGATATGGAGTTTGTTTTGAGATTCGTACCTGAATTAAAGAACGGTCTAAATTTCCTAATAGTACCGTCAGGGAATACGGATTCCTCTGCATGGACCCATGAATTCATGATAGATGGTTGGATCCATGTAACCGAGCGCCAAGAGCTGAACCAATCATAAAATCATGAAAAAGCAATGAGCCAAATCAGAGAAAGATACGACAACATGCATGTTTAGTAATAGATATTGGGGGCTCCTCCTCGTGTGCTGGAACAGCAGAAGGCACCAAAGATTTAATAAAAAGATGCAACGGATTGGGGCCCCCTCTTGTGAGGTTCCTGTTATGATCAGAGGCGATTAAAGTTTGTTGTGCTGCAAAAGAAGATGAACAGTGCAGGATTTTTTTATTTTTATAGAAATTTTATAAAAATAATAAATGATATTAGATGGATTGGATCTATTTTCGATTCATAAAAAGAACTGATTATTACGCAATGTTTGGTTATAGATTAAAGTTGAGGAGACCTAAATTAGTTATTCCAATTTATACCAGTCTAAATTATATATATTTGATTGAAGTCTAAAGAAGAGAGAGGAGCAAAATTTGCAAATAGTCACTAACAATGTGTCTAGGACACAACACTCAATTAAGACATATGAGGAGTTGATTTAGTTTTAGCCAGCATAACTTTATGCCTTGTTATGCCATCCTATTTGATGCTCATTTGGTAGAATAAGTGAGAGCTAAACACTTTATTTCATGATTTAGATCTCAAGCAAATATGATAGCGTTTTTTTTTCGGTATAGTTCCTAAAGGAACTGAAAAAAATTAGTTATTTTTATGAGATTGAAATATAGACTCAATTCATCTAATACCTTATATTTATTTTTATATAATTTATAAAAATGAAAAATTTTGGGAACAGTGGAGGCAGTGGCAGAGATGAAAGGAATGGTTAGCTACCTAGATCTATACCAAGTAATAACGCCCCTTATCTACTTTACACTGTATATCCATTAGTAGTGTATTGTGTTCAATACTTTCAGTTGCAAGTGGCGATGCTTGGCTGTATGTAGTGCGCTGTACCCAATATATAGTACCAACTTGAAATTCAGATCTCCTAAATCCGTACCGTTAGTTATAAATTGACATGTTTTTAAAAAGTAGCTTCATGAATTTGCAAATTGGTTGAGATTGACTCAGAATTTTGATCGGATATATGGTTCGGATTTCAAACTAAAAATTTACATTACCGCACTCTCAACTCTCAAGAAGAGGGTTGGATGATTGGATGATTTGGATCAGACGTCACATTTGACAAAGGATCATCGGATCCTATGTTAGTGTGCGGAGAAATTTATATATGAATTTTAAAAATATATCGAATAGCTAAATAGATCTTGGATCCGCATCTGCTGCTTTTTTTAAAGAAAAGCAGGGTCCTCCTTTTCCGATCCGAACCATTCAAATTTGTTCATTCACGTATCTCGATAAAACAACTTTTTCATACACAAATCTCAACAAATTTGAATGGTTCGGATCGGAAAAGGAGGGTCCTGCTTTTCTTAAAGAAAAGCAGCGGAGGCGGATCCATAGATCTTGGTGATCTTGAAAGAATAACCATCTACATTATTGCATGATCCGTATTTAACATTATCTGCGTGGATCTTGATTGGGTGACGCGCGTGTGTTTTTAACATCAAATTAATTATTTCGGTCAAATTTTTTTTTTATCAACACTTAGATATTTTCTTTAACATTTGTATGTTCCATTTAACAATTATATTTATAATTTATTATCATCGCCCCACTAGACTTGAGAAATATAACTAATAATTGTTACAATGAACTAGTTAAGTATTTACAAGAACAATATATATTTTGTTCAAAGTAACTCAGTTCAATATATTTAAAAATACACGGTCATAGTTATCAAAATTATATACTAAAAGCAACTAATTTACTTTAAAAGCAACTAGTGAAGTATTTACGTTAGGGCTGCTAATGAGCGGGTTTCGGTTCATACTCGGCTCGGATCATAATTTATATGATAATTGTCCAGTTCATAACCGGTCCAAACTTGAGGAGTTTCTGTCCATGTTCAGTTCGTTCAATTTTGTTCATTACAAAGCCCAGTTCGTTACTGATCTTGTTCGGACAAAATTATGTGGACAACCAACGGATTTTGTATGGACAACATATATGGACAATTAATATGGACAAGAAAGGGGGACATGAAGATGACTCACTGTAACAATGGACCTTTGCCTTTACCTGACACAACTTTTTTTTATATAACTAGTTTGTTCTGGAAATATAATATAATGACATAAAGATAAAAAAAAAAAAGTTGCTCGATAAAACTAAAAAATTTGACGGCTAAGATAAAATTGCATTTGATGAAAAACTTCATTGGTTTAATAATACTAATCAATTCATAATATTAATCAATTCTATCTAAAAATCAGACAAATTAATACTAAATTTAATTTTTTTCATCAGTAAACTTAGCAATATGTAAATCAATTTCCACCAGAAAAATATTATAACTAAAATCCACATCACTAACCATCTAATGGCATCACCAAAACACAATGGAATATAAAATAACTGTATTATACCAATCTTCATACATCAAGCTACATATATCCAATAACTGTATTCAAAACATAAATCTAATATATTCATACAGCATGAACAAAATTAAAGCACTCCCATACAAATCTGCTAGTGTAGTCATTGTTCTCTAGTTATTGCAACTATATAAACATTGTTAATACAGTAAATCAGTAAATAGATTAATGAATTAATTACTTTCTACAAGCCAATACGGCCACCACTGTTCACTAAAATTAGGAAATATGTGACATTGACTGTTACACCAAACTTGAAGTTGGGGGATGACGGGGTTTTGTTGCATATTGATCTGGCAAAGGAAATGTGCGGTTCAGTGGGTCTGCTCTTGCTCAGGCATTTGATCAAATAGGTCACGAGTGCCCTGATTTGGATGATGTGGCATATCTTAGAAGAAGAACATTCAAATATTGTTCCGGGGTTGATTGGGCCATTGGGGAGAGGTTGATATCTGCAGGTCACGAGTGCCCTGATTTGAAGCTTAGACTAGAAATCCGATCAGGAAGGAATCGATCGGATCGATTGGACTCAAATCCGAGCTGTTCAACGGTCTGTCCAAGGTTCGTCCAAACTCGATCCGTTTTCATAAATGGAAACTGATCTGAACCGAGTTTCGGGCCGTGTTCAGATATAAATCTGTCCACTATTTGTTCAGTTAATGTCCGGACCATTTGTCCATGGACAAAGCTGCTCAATTAGCAGCCCTAATTTACGTGTATAACATTGTTTAAAAAAACTTAAACCAAATGAGTGTGTTCAGCACATGCATGTGTTGATATTAAATTTTAAGTGAGACTAAGGAGTATTTGTTTGATAAAGTAGAATTAAGAAAATGTGCTAAGGATGTTTAATTCAATAAAATTAGTGCCTTAAGAATCTAGACAAAAGGAGTTAAGGAGACTTAATACGGGCAAAATGAGCAAATTTTAATTTGTACTAAGGAGATGTTGTTCGGTGGTATTAAGGAGCTAAGGGGTCCAAAGGATCCTTAAGGACCCTTAAGTGGGGGTTTGTCGAACACCACCAATACGTTCAGAGATGGACGCTTGATGGACACTTAAAAGGTGAATTTCTTTTTTTTTCATATTAATGATGATCAACGGCGAAGCCACGTATCCACAAGAGTAGGTAGTTGCCTACTTCTAGATTTGAATAATTGAATATAACTCAATGTAAATAGGACCCCCTGCCTACCTCTGGAATATAATTTGCCTATCCGTGGATTCTAGACAGTCCTGCCTATCTCTGAAATATAACTCGGTTGACTCACTAACTTAGTAAACTGTGTAATGTTTTGTTAGGCTTTGTACTATTTAGTTATTTTATAAACTTTGTACTATTTAATTTTGCCACTGCCTCATTATGTAAAGTTTTAAATTGTGTATTATTTTGATAAACTATGTACTATTTATTTTGTTAGACTTTGTTTTAATAATTTTTAATTTGATAAGCTATTTACTATTCACGAGTCACGAGTTGACTTGAGTTGACTCGAGTTGTTCGTGAGTTGAATCCAAGTTGAATTTTCTGACTCGAAACTGAATTAGCATCTCGGACTCA
Source organism: Carex parvula (assembly GCA_025461045.1). Lineage (NCBI taxonomy): Eukaryota > Viridiplantae > Streptophyta > Magnoliopsida > Poales > Cyperaceae > Carex > Carex parvula. The sequence continues at coordinate 34,604 of JAJGRW010001875.1, forward strand.
ACTCAGTTCATGAGTTCACGAGATGAATCCAAGTTGCCCTCAACTCAGACTCAACTCGGTTCATAAGCAACCCTATTTTTCTCTTTTTGATAATATGACTTTTTCTTTAAATGTCTGCATCCTTTGGCGGATTACCTTGTTTCATGATATTAATAGGTTAATGGCTATGTTATATTTTGAGAAAGAGAGGGAAATGAGAATGGAAGATTTAGGTATTTATCCGTTTCCACCCCTGCTTGGCAGCCGCTGCAATTTTTTCCTAAAACAAAATGGAAAGATTATGTATTTAATTCATATCTTTGCAAAACATATCGTGTATCACTTTAATGGTCACTATCAAATTATCATATCTTGGAAGGCAGGCTGATAGACATCGGACTAAAATATGTTCGATTTATGATCTACGATGTTTGATTTGTGTTTATATTTTAGATGCAAAGAAAGATTGAGATCAGTGTAGATTTATTTTCTTGCATAAATCTCAACACGAATGGACCAGGTTAAACTAGATATTGGATTGAATTGATAGATTTTAATCCGATGTCCGTTGGAAAACCCCTACAGATAATGATTTTAACGGAATAGTTTTGACTTCATGCAGCGCACACACAATAAAATCAAAATATCATTACATTTGGTCGATGCGCTGCAGGAAGCAGAAACTGCTTTATTAAAATATTTACCCCCATCAACCTCAAATCATACGAAACAAACTAACCAATCAGATTTTGGTCAAAGCGTCTCTACCATTTTCTCCGGTTCTTACTCCTGATTACTTAGGACCTTTGTAACTCTCAGTCAAAAACATCTATAACTACAAGGGGAGAAATTTGGGTCCGATGGGCATCGGATCCAAAGTGAGTTCGACGGGTTCACTCATCGTCCGATCTGCTTTAGATTCGCACCCGCAACTTTCACGTCTGCTTTAAAATCCGTGCACACGAATCTTAAAGTGAATTGAACAGTCCCAAAACCCATCAGACCCAAGCTTTTCTCAACTACAAGATGTGCCATCATCAGATATCAATTCAACTAGACAAATAGACCCCTATTTATAATGACTTTATTGCCTTCTTGTTTCCTGAATTCCTGATCCAGTCTCTCTCAAGTCTCAACGGCGAAAAACAAAACAGAGAGAAAAGAAAAGGAGAGAAAACACATTTCTTTCTTTCTTTATTGAATACGGAAACAATTAGAAGTTACCAAACTCCCATTATAAATCTACAGGAAAAGGACCCCTCCAACGGTTCTAACAGTCCGTGTCCCACGCCATTAAATGGACGGTTGTGATTGCAAGATCTTTTAGGTACAAGCGACTCAGATTAGAGATTTCCTGCGGCGCTTTTTGTTACCAGTCGCTGGCGTCTGACTTGACATTATATATAAAAAACAACGGGAGGCCTGCAGTCTTTGAGCCATGATAGGGAAGACATCAAAATGATTGCAACAGAGAATCTCGGAACTGTTTTTCTGAAAGGACGAGACCAAGTCCGCTCTTTCTCAGTAAAATGAAGTAAAAAGTAGTCCGCTCTTTATCTCTGCGCAGGCGCTGGAGATTTGGGAAATAAATCTGCTGTTATTCTAATGGAATAACAGGTCTTTGTTATTCTGATCTTAACCGTTCAATTTTATCATCTGCGAATCTCGATAAAAAATTATTTTTATACATGCATCTGAACGAAGATTAACGGTTGGGATCTGAATAACAGATTCCTATTATTCTTCTGTTATTTCTTTGGAATAACAACATATTTATTTCCGGAGATTTGTAGCTCCTACAATAGTACCACCACGCTGAAATTACTCTAGAATAATACTGGTACAATACTTCTTATTCTTAACATATTTTTTTACAACATGACCCAATTGCGTTTTCTGCACTTTGTTACGAACATAATTCCATATAAAATAATTGAAAAGATTAATTATTTTCTAACTTGTATTTGATCAATTCATCCAAAGACTTAAAATAGTATGTTAATAGGTAAATATTATACAAAGTAAACATAAATTAAAAAATAATTTTAGAGCGGATAAGTTGTGTAATAGAGACAGTTAGGAAGTTAGTTAGTGCTAATAATATTGTTATTGAAGTTGTTAAGATGATGTTAGAAATATTGTTAGAGTTGTTAAGAAATTGTTAGTGGCATAATTGTAATTAGACAATACTCTATATATAGAGCATAGTTGTAATCAAAGATCAATAAATGAAATACAATTTCATTCCATTCTACTTCTCTATGTTTTGTAATATGGTATCAGAGCTCTAGGTAGAGTTGGAATTAGGCTAACGCCTATTCCTGGAATATGTCCCTATTCCCATTCTATTCCACCTAGTAAAAACAAAATTCTTTATTCCAAAAATAAGCCTTCTCTATTCTAGCCTAATCCTCCTTATTCCTCCTTATTTCTAGTCTGAAATCAGACTTTACTTCTCTCCCTATTCTCAGATCTATTCTTCTTTATTCCCTCTATTCTTCTAACTCTCCCAATCCATAATTCCTCTATTCTTCTCTCTATTCCGTGTCTCTATGTTCCTTCCCTTACCAGAAAAGAGGAGAAGAGAATCTCAACTTCTAGAGTCGTATCAGATTGAGCGTAGGTGCATCGACGACTTGCCATGCCGAGCGCCCAACCTGCCACCGTTGCACACCAGAGCCACCTTTGTTCCGCCACCGCCACCTCTGATCTCAGATCAGCGACTCCACCTCGCCGCTGCAATCAACTCCGCTTCATGTCAGATTCATCCACCGTCAGGAGCCGCATCAAACGATAGAGCTATACACCCAGCTCGACTGAGGATTCGTAAGCTGACTCGACACCCCGATCTGATTTCTGCTCACGCTCCACCACCACCAATGTCGCCTCCCACCAGCCGCCGTCGCAACATCAGCGCGACCTTAACGACAGGCATCAAATCAGATCGAGGAGACATCTCGATCTTTAATCTCTCTCTCTCTCTGACTGCGGCTAAGGTTTTTAGAGCGAGAAGATGATCTCTGCTTGTGTTACAATCATGTTTCGATCAAAGAGAGAAAAGAAAGACAACCATACATGCTATTGCAAAAAAATCTGCTGTGTTTCGGCCCAGAATTTTTTTGTTTCCTTTTATGGATCCAGTTTAAGAGCTAGTTGGACTGAACAATGCATCTAGGCCTATCCCTTGTTCCTTTTCCTCAATATCTCCAATAAATAAAAAAACCTCCACAGCCCACTACCCGAATCAATTCTCAGCCCACCTCTTCAACTAATTTTCATGCGCCTCTTTTATACCTTAATCCCCTCCAACTGCAGTTCCAACAGAACATGCTGCTCAGACTTATTGATTCATGTTTAACTAAGCCGAACCAATGCCGGGCTCCTTTCTTATTCTCTTTTCTTCTTCTTCTTTATCCACAAAATGCTTCTCAAAAAAAAATGATAAGACAAGAGAGCTAAAAAGCCTCTTGAAACCATGTACTTGTCACAAAGCCATGAGCTAGTCAATTTCTTTTCTTTTTCTTTTTCTTTTTCTTTTTCTTTTTTCTTTCTCAAAGAGGACTTAAACGAGCCTCTCGAGTACATGGAAGCATTCTTGAGGCCAAAAAAGCTCATTCTTCTCTCCCTACCTTCTTATTTCTTCAAGGAGACCCAAACTTGACGATTCAAATTCGCAAGAACAATGGCATTGAGATTATGGCATCAATTTTCTTCTTTTCAGAGCAAGCTCAACATTGCTACCGCGCACCATGTTTCGCTTGAGGGGGCGTAATAGAGACAGTTAGGAAGTTAGTAGTGCTAATAATATTGTTATTGAAGTTGGTAAGATGATGTTAGAAATATTGTAGAGTTGTTAAGAGGTTGTTAGTGGTCATAATTATAATTAGACAGACTCTATATATAGAGCATAGTTGTAATCAAAGATCAATAAAGGAAATACAATTTCATTACATTTCTAGCTTCTCTATGTTTTGTAATATTGTGCTCTAGTTCTTGTACTACTAACTTGTTTATGAGTAGTATACAGTGTTTGTAGCAACGTTTTTCTATTGCACTCACTATCACTACATGCGTGCTTCATATGGTCAAATTTTATAGGTTTGTGTTATTTAATTTTAGAATATTGTGGGATAATTGACTTTGAAACACTTGATATTGTGGGCTAATTGACTTCTAAACTATATAATTGTCTGTAAGTAGTAAATCAATATCAATCATGTAACTATACTATTGAAAATTTTGTTTTTTTTTTTTTATTGAAGCAAAACTTTACAAAAACTTATAATAAGGAGGAAACAAATTGTTGAACAAATTATTTGACAAAGCGTTATAGTGTCATAATGATAAAAATTAAAAAAAAAATTATTACCTATTTCTACCGTAAAGTGTTATAATTTAATCATACCTCATGATAATAATTTAAGCTGATTAGCTGCTTCAACTTCCCATTAGAATCCTTCCAATGGAATTCTTGGGAATTGTAGAAGAATAGAACTATGAGAACAAAATAAGCAGCAATAATTAAAATAGAACCGGTCTTGTCATGTACCAACGGTTAGTCTCCGGGACATGCACGAACAAGATCAGCACAAATATGATTCCAGGATCACATGTCTCTGACACAACCTTACTTTTTCTGAATTTTTAATGTGGGCCCGTACTCCATGTTTCGAAAACTGCAATTCTGCTACAAATGCGTAACAAACCCAAACTTACCTTTTTGTTTAGTTTTCTTTATTTTCCGTTTTGCGAAATAGACCAATCTCGGTGTCGGTCTCGGTCTCAGCCCAGGAAAAATAAAATCAAATATAAAAAGAAACGTGCGATGGAAAGAAGGGAACAAATTATACAAAATTGCCATTTTGTTTAAAATCAAGTAGAGATGATTATTTCGACATCCATTGATAATAATTTCATAAAAAAATTCAATAAAATTGAAAATAAAAATTAAACGTACAAGTATGTCATTGAACATATATATAACTTTAACGATCAAACTTCATGTAATTAAAGTATTATTTAATGATGTATCAAGAATTATTAATATTAGACCATTGAAGTTACAGGTTACTTAATGTATAATGATAAATACAAACTGTTAAATTTTTATCGTTGAAAACATCATCATTTATAGACATAAATGTATAAAAATATAGTTTGATATTTTTTATTTTTAATGATCTGTCGAGATTGTTAAAATAATATTTTAAATATTATTATGTTATCATTAGAGATCAATGCTGTATTTCTTAACAAAGTTTTAATATCATTATCAGATTTTCATAATTTATCAAAAATAGAATATGAACCCGAATGCCCTGTTCTTAAGAAAATTTTAGAGATGAGTTTGTAGAGTTGTAGGCTATTTGGTCAATAAATTTGTGAAAGTTTAAATATCCATGATAAAAATAAAGCAAAATATAATCCATCTACTTTTGGAGCAAAGAGATTTTCCAGCCCTGGGAACCAATTCACAGCAATCTCATGTTGTCCCCTACAACAGTTTTATTAGCCCACCACTACATTTATCGACTGTTTGATGTTGGATGTACAATTAATTTCCTTCAAGAAGGAAAAATTTGGCCACCCATTAATTTTAATTTTTACCATTCATCAAAATGAAACACTTATTATTCAATAATCCTAAGCAAACACAGGGCAAATAATAATTAAGAAAAAAAGGAACAAACGAGACCAAAAAGAGAAGAGAAAACATATTCAAATCACACTATGATACACCCTTGCTTGTGCACTCTAATTGCTCACAAAAAAAATACATAATCCACCCCGCAAAAGATGATATTCTAACAAAAGACAATCTAATTAATTAGTCACTGACTAAACACCCCAACTCTACCGGCACTAGCATCCTCCGAAACTACAGAAGGAGAATCTGATATTGAATCGAATGAATCGTGTGAGGGAGACGCTTCACTTCCCGATGATACTCTGATCTCATCAATCATCTTCACCACCTGGCTCATTTTGGGCCGTTGATCTGGGGATACAGCCGTGCAGCTAATCGCGAGTTGCAATAGTGCAACCATCTCCTCTTCTATTCCTTTGTATCGCATTAATTCCAAGTCGAACACCTCCGCTGTCCATTCTTCTCTTACAACTGATTGCACCCACCTTGGCAGATCAATGGCTCCACAATCTGACGCAGCCTTGCCTATTTTTGACAGAGATAATTATATAAATTCTATGAAACTAATACAATTTTTGGAATAATGAAACTATTACATTTTAGTACATTATTCAAAAAACATTACTCATATTTACTTTTTGAAAAAATATGTTATTTCTGGGGTTCAAAAAAGAAGTAACATGGCACACCTTGATTTTGTTTGGGAATCCAAAATAAAGATGTAATAATTACAAAGTTAATTTAGAAATTGATATCTTGACAGAGAGGATCTCAAATATAAAACAATTTGAAAAACAGAAATTACCATATGAAAAATCATTTGACGCCTACCTGTGAGGATCTCAAGTAGCACAACACCAAAAGAATACACATCACCCTTTTGAGTTGCCCAAGGCCGGCGCGAATCTGCCGGGGGCGCCTCTGGAGGCCGATAGCTGGCGGACCGTGTGGCAACACCAACAGATGGGCCCAACATTGCCAAACCATAATCCGCGAGCCTGGGCTCGCAATTCTTGTCTAGCAGTATGTTAGTTGTTTTCACATTTCCATGTGCCAAACGAGGCGACGACCGGTTCGCATGGTGTATGTGGGCCAACCCATGGGCCGCACCCGCTGCAATTCTGATCCGCATTGACCAATCCAATGGCGTACGTCCGGGCCCCCTGTTACCTGTTTGAAAAAAAAATTACGAATATTAACAAATGATTTGTCATTGTTCTCCATCTAACAGGTGCAAAGAAGACTTCACATGAAGGTTTGGTTGCTCTCGGAATAAAACAAACTTGTGATGTGTTTAAAGCTATGCTCTAAATCTATCTTTCTCTTTTATGGCTTTATGGAAAACTATCTTTTATTTTTTTTGGCCTATGTGCTGTATTTGGCTTTTAGAGATACTTTGTCTCTCATAAAAGTCATTACCAACAGGTGATTAGTAAAAAATAATTTTGGCGGTAAATAGTCATCCAAAAGTTCATAACAAATTTCTTAAAACGAAACAAACAAAATTTTCTCTCTTTGCAATGTATTTGGTAAAGGCATAATTTTGGTCGGGGGGGGGGGGGGGGGGGGGGGGGGGGGGGGGGAGCACTTAATTATCAAGTACTGTGTGATTAATTTAATTACATAAAAAAATCATCAACAGATTTGCAGCAATTGTCAGAGACGCCACTTGATGGATAGATAATAGTCAACCAAAATTTACCTAAAAAATGAAAAATTAAAAAAATGTTACCATGAAGAAGAGAGAACAGGCTGCCATTAGGCATGAAGTCATATACAAGCAGCTTCTCATCACGCGCGTAGTAATACGCCGTGAGCGGCACCAAATGCTGGTGCCGCAATCGGCCGAGCATCTCCATGTGATGCTCAAACTCTCTCTTCCCTGCCACTTGTACATCCCTCAGCCGTTTCACCGCAACCACACTGCCATCATCTAACACTGCCTTGTAGGCTGTTCCATACCCTCCCTTCCCCAGCATTTCGGCCGAGGCCCGCAACAGATCCTCTAACTCAAACCTCTTGACACCCTGCGCCCTTGTATCTAAAAAGACCATTTTACCCCTCTCAAAACCCCCACCAGCAACCGCCATGCCAGCTGTCCCGTACGGGCTAGAAGAGTACACTATCTTCTCCCCTTCGCGCAACCGAGAGGTGCTCTTCCTCCAGGCAAATTTTCGCCAGAAGTAACAGAAGAGAAGACAGGAAACAAATACAAGCACTGCAAAATCACCGGCAACAATGGCTAGCACAGCCGCACGGCTCATTCTTTCGTTATGCTGGGGTGGGGCTGCCTCTGGTTTTGACGAAGGTGAAGAGGTGACAACGGCCGCAGCTGGTGGCACCGGTGCAGCAGCATTGGATGTCATATTTGGTGTACCGGGCCGGCTCGGGTCGCTGACAACGTCTCGACACGGCAAGAACGGTGCCCCACAAAGAGCTGGGTTGGATGAAAACGATGAAACAGAGAATGTAGCAAGCGAAGGTGGTATTGAACCCGTTAAGAGGTTGGATGAGAGGTTTAGGTCCTGAAGTCGTGGCAAAGAGAGACCCGAAATTGACCCGGTAAGCCGGTTTGACTCGAGCCTTAGTGTCAATAGACGGGTGAGTTGGTTCAGTGAACCTGGTACCGAACCGGAGAGGTTGTTGTGAGAGAGGTCAAGTCGGTACAGCCGGTGTAGAGAGGAGATTGTGGGAGGTATTGGCCCCGAAAGATTGTTGTAAGAGAGAAAGAGAAGCTTGAGCCCGGAGAGAGAGGATAAATCGGGTAATGAACCCGATAACAGGTTCGATTTGAGACTAATTACCCTGAGACCGTCAAGCCGGGACAGAGCTGACAAGGCGCCAGTACCGTTCAGGTTCAAGTCTTCCAGTACCAGGCGGGTGACCCGGCCGCCGGCGCACGTGATACCGAGCCACGTGGAGCAAGGAGATGGGTCGGAGCGGTTCCAGGTCCAAAGCGCACCTAACTGATCAGAGGCGGCGCGGAAGTCGAGCAAGGCGGTGAGGTCACTGTCGAGTGAACCGGAGGCGGAGGAGAGAGTGTAAAGAAGGAATGTGGTTAAGAGAAAGAGGCAGTTTGTTTTTGCCTCTGCCATTTCTCCTGGAGAGAGAGAGAGAAACAGAGGAGGGGGAGGAGAGAGAAGGAGAAAAGACAAGAGAGAGGGGTAAGGTCCAGAGAGGAAAAGTGTGTTCAGTTGTGCTGTGTAACTTGTATTGTGGACTTGTGGTGTTGTTTGTTGTTTTATTAGTAGGGAATAGGGATGATGAACGTAGGAGGCTACAAATACAATGCGGGTTTTAATGTTATTTAAATCCGAGATACTCTTTTCAAGGTTTTACGCTATATTTTTGTATTCGTGTTTATCTATTTATTTTTTTTTTTTTGAGGAAAACCGGGCAGGGGCTGCCAGGATTGTATTGAACAGTATTACAGAGTTTACCGGCTATTAAGCCGTATCACCTACACACAATTTAGATAAAAAGCTTCTATTTTAAACCGTCAAGCCCACTCTAAAACTCCGTAACATCTTTCCAGAAATTAGATAAAAGCTCAAAATGACTCAGCCATCTGGAATTCTATGTACCCTTGTACCGCAATGAGCTTCCCACAAAGTTGCCTCACGTATGATCCAGTTGATAACTACATCAGACGGAAGTAACTTATCATTAAATATTTTGGAGTTGCGTTGTCTCCATATAGACACACAGCCGTGAAGAAAATCTGCCATCTAGTATGTCCCCTCGGTCTATTGCGGAACCTGTTAGCTTATCAGATCCATATCAGCTTAAGCGATTGGGCATTAACCAGGATGGAGGTTCCCAAGTATATGCCAACTCCTGCCCAAATCGCCAAAAAATATTCACACTGGAAGAAGAGATGCGTTGCTGTTTCAAACTGGCAGGAATTACACAGAACGCATTCCCTCGTGCAGTTGAATTGTCTTCTTTGCATGACCTCCTTGGTTAGAAGTTTATCTCGTAGAAGGAGGAATAAGAACAACTTTGTGGTTGGGGGTATTGGGAACTTCCAGATTCTTTTAAAACTCCAATCAATGAGACCACCTCCGATCATCACCGCGTATATTGAACTTGCACTGTATCGACCATTTGGGGACCATCTCCATCGCAGTTCATCATTAGCATCAGTCAATTGAGGCGGATTGTGAGAATCTGGTAGGTTGAGAGTATAGTATTGGGACATTGCATCTCTGAGTGAAATAACATGCAATTGCTATCTCGATCCAACTTGCGCCAGTGTGGTGGGGCCCCACTGATCATACCAGAAGGAGATGGAAGAGCCATCTCCTACTGCCCATTCCGTTGACCAGCTAAAAGCTGCTTCAAACCGATCAATTGAATACAGAAAAATGATCCCTGTTTGGACCATAACATGGGACCCACTGAAAACATCCCCTGCCATCTTATCCTTGTCAAGAAAACTGTCCAGAGAGATTCCGGCTCATTGTAGAGCTTCCACTACCACCGCAGAATTAGAGACAGATTTCGCAAGTGAAGGTCTGGTATTCCCATTCCCCCCCCCCATTTTTAGGGATGCATACCAGATTCCAATTGCAAAGTGAGATAGCGCAACTGCGATTAGACTAGCACCCCCATAAGAATCTTCATTTTGCTTTGTCTATCCGAGAGATGACCCATTTTGGTAGTTCAAAGCAGATCATATGATAAAATGGGGATTGTCGATAAAATGGTTTGTGCGAGTAGCAGCCTGCGCCTCTACTAAGTAGTTTTGATTGCCAGTCTTGCAGTCTTCCTTCTATCTTCTCAATTAGGGGGGTGTAGAGCTGTTTGGTCGGCTTCTTTATGGTGAGAGGCATACCAAGGTAAGTTATGGGAAAGTCAGTTTGTGATACGGCTATTTCGAATGACTATACTACATAAATAAAAGTAACAAAGATATTAATACAGGATGTAGCCTTTCCAGTGCCATAACCGAATCTGTTAGCAGTCAACAGCAGCAGTCAACAGAGGCAGTTAAACATAGTTAGTTAGGAGATTATTAGACTAGTTGACAGTCTGTTACAAACATGATTATAGCTGTAATACTTTCCTATATATACGCATGGTATATTGTACTAAACAATTCAATAAAGAATGGTTGATTCACAAACCAAATTACTACTTCTGTCTCATTTTATGGTATCAGAGCAACTCAAGGCTTTAAGCCATGTCTGATCCTCCTTCCCCAAATTCAAACAACATACCTTCTACAAACGAAATTCCAATTTCTCAGATGTCTTCTCTTACCTCTACTGATCCAGTGGTGATCATCAATACCCCGATTGCCACCAAGCTACACCGCAACAACTACCTCGCTTGGAAATCTCAGATTGTTCCTGCTCTTCACGGTCATGATCTTTACCGATTTCTTGAAGAACCAGCTCCTGCTACTCACCTTACAATCGAAGGTCAAGAGAGACCTAATCCAGCATACTCTCACTGGCGCAGACAAGATCAGCTATTACTTTCATGGCTCCGATCTTCACTGACAGATACGATCCTAGCTCAGGTTGTATCATGCACTACCTCCTCCGATCTCTGGACGCTGCTTCAACAAACTTACTCTGCCACCTCCAGGGCACGGCTATCTGAACTCCGGCGATCCTTGCAAAATACAACCAAAGGGGGCTCCAGTGTGTCCGAATTTTGTCAGAAAATTCGGTCAATAGCAGATGAGCTCACCTTTATCGGCTCTCCAGTGTCCGATGACGATCTTACCCTTCATGTCCTTGGAGGTCTCGGTTCTGACTACAATTCAATTGTTGCCGCTGCTCACACCAAACCTCTCTGACCTTCGCTGAGCTCCAGGCCATGCTCATGGCTCACGAATCACTTCTTCAAACTCAGATCGGTACTGCTTCTCCTTCCTTTTCTCAATCTACTCCCTCCACTTACTTCACTAATCCTAAATCGGGTCCCAAACCTTCTTACCCGCGCCCCTCTTATTCCCGACCCGGTAACAATTCTCGCCGACCCGGTAACACATACCGTGCCCCTGGCTCTTTCACTCCACCTACCAGGCCGAACACTCCTAGGCCCAATTTTACTCCACGGCCTTCCTTTCAAGTTTCCAATTATCGGGCTCCTTCTCCAGATCAGGCCACTAATCCGGACCGTAATACAATCTGCCAAATATGTGACAAAAGGGGCCATAATGCCAAAATCTGCTGGTACAGGCTGGACCCTCCCTATGCCGAGCCCTCTTCTCAGCCTTCATTTCAAGCCCATTTAGCACAACCAGCAGTACCTGTCCAGCAGCAGTTTCAAGCTAACAGTGCACAGCCCTTTGCTTCTCCTTCGGGTCCCGAGTGGTATCTCGATTCCGGGGCAACACATCATGTGACGAACGATATCAACAACCTCTCGTCATATTTGCCTTATGACGGGTTCGATGCTTTACACATTGGAAATGGCTCCGGTATGAGAATTAGTCACATTGGTTCCTCTTTCTTAGCCTTTTCCAATTATACCCTCTCGTTACATGATGTGCTTTATGTTCCTCATTTCACCAAAAATTTATTGAGTCTCTCCAAATTATTGCATGATAACTCGATACTTATTGAATTTTGTTCTTCTTCATGTGTCATTAAGGAGCGCCGCACTTTGAGGCCAATTCTTCATCTCACTCTTCTTAAGGGGCTTTATGTTTTACCTCCTCCACTTGCTACTTCTCCTCATGCTCTCTTAGGTGAAAAGGTGACCGCTGATCTATGGCACATGAGGCTCGGCCACCCCTCTTCTTCCACAACTCAAACAATTTTAAATTCCCATGCACTACCTTGTACTTCTCATAAGATGAGTTTATGTCACCATTGTTGTGTGGCTAAATCTCATAGACTACCATTTTTACCTAGCTCTTCTTCTTCTAGTTCACCTCTTGACATTGTGTACTCCGATGTTTGGGGTCCCGCCCCTTTATTGAGCAATAACGGGTTTCGATACTATGTTATTTTTGTCGATGATTTTTCCCGTTATACTTGGATTTACTTCTTGAAAACCAAGGATGAAGTGGTTCATATTTTTGCATCCTTTAAATCACAAATGGAAAATTTGCTCAATTCAACCATCAAGATTCTTCGCACGGATGGTGGTACCGAATACAAACCGATCTCTCGCTCTTTCCCTTCTATTATTCACCAACAAACATGCCCCTACACCCCTCAACAAAACGGGGTTTCCGAGCGTAAGCATCGACACATTGTGGAGTTGGCTCTCTCTACTATGGCTCACTCTTCAATTCCCAATTGTTATTGGGATGACATCTTCTCAAGCGTGGTTTATTTGATCAACCGCCAACCCTCTTCCAACAATGCCTCCTCTCCCTACTTCACTCTTTTTGGCAAAGCACCCGATTATTCCTTTTTACGGGTCTTAGGTTGCTTGTGTTTTCCATACACACGACCTTATAATGACAACAAATTACAACCTCGATCGTTGCCTTGTGTGTTCCTTGGATATGCTCTTTTTCAAAAGGGATATCGATGTCTTCATATTCCGACTAACAAAATCTTTGTTTCTCGGCATGTTATTTTTGATGAACTCACTTTTCCTTTCCAGGCTTCTTCTGTTTCAGGCAATTCAGAGCCTTCAGCTTCAGCTACTACCTCTCTGTCTCTAGCGATTTGGCCTCCTTCTCAGCAATTAATTCACTCCAGCCCAGCTCCTTCACAGCCTCACGGCCCAGCAGGCTCCATTCTTGGGCCGGTTCCAAGTCAACAGCTCTCTCCCAGCGCCTCATCTCCTATTGGCCCACTGATTTCTTCGGGTCCGACCTTGGCTGGATCTGATCCGCCCCCTATTTCTATTTCCCAGCCTCCTACTTCGGGTCCAGCCCTGACTGGAGCGGATCCGAGACATATTCAAACACCTGCTGTGCGCGCCTCTTCTTCTCCTGCTATTTCTACAGCAGTTCCTCTTGCTACCCCTGCACCTTCTCTTCAGCTTCATCATTCCTCTCACCCTATGACCACTCGTACACGGGACAACACTCGTAAGCCGCGTCAATTTCCCGATCATGTGGCCCTTCTTGCTAACACCTTCCTTGATATTGAACCGAAAACCTTTAAGCAAGCCAATTCTCATCCTCAATGGCAAGAAGCCATGTCTAAAGAATATCAAGCACTCCTTTCTAATCAGACCTGGACCCTTGTCCCTTTTCAGCCGAATCTTAATGTTGTGGGTTGTCGATGGGTCTACAAAATTAAACGACTTGCTAATGGTTCTATTGAGCGGTACAAAGCAAGGTTGGTTGCCAAGGGCTATCATCAAGAGGAGGGTATAGATTTCTTTGAGACATATAGTCCCGTGGTGCGCCCCACGACTATTCGTCTTGTGCTCACAATTGCTATCTCCTTTGGATGGTCGATTCGACAATTAGATGTACAAAACGCCTTTTTACATGGCACGCTTCAAGAAACCGTGTACATGGACCAACCACCGGGCTTCATTGATCCCTCTAAGCCGACTCATGTGTGTCTTCTATCCAAAGCGATTTATGGTTTAAAACAAAGTCCAAGAGCTTGGTTCCATGCATTGAGTTCGGCCCTCATTGATCAAGGATTTCACGCTTCCCGCTATGATCCTTCTCTCTTCATTCTCTCATCTCATGGGTCTATTATTATCGTTCTCATTTATGTGGATGATATTATAGTCACCGGGGACAGCCGCGAGCTTATTCGATCTTTCATTTCTTCTCTTCAAAAACGCTTTGCTCTTAAGGATTTGGGTGACTTACACTTCTTCCTTGGCATTGAAGTTACCTCCCTTTCTCAAGGTCTTCATCTCTCTCAAACAAAGTATCTCAAGGAGGTTCTAAGCCGAGCAAAAATGCAAGACTCTCATCCTTGCCCCTCTCATATGGTTCCTAACTTGTCTCTTTCCCGATTTGATGGTGATCCCTTCGAAGACCCTCACTTTTACCGATCAATAGTTGGTGCTTTACAATATGCAACTCTCACTCGACCGAATATTTCCTTTGCGGTTAACAAAGTTTCATAATTCATGCACTCCCTTACATCTTCTCATTGGGCTGCCGTTAAGAGGATTTTGCGGTACCTTAACGGGTCTCTTTCTCATGGCATCACACTTAAACCGGTTTCTTCCTTTTCCCTTCACGCTTATAGTGACGCGGATTGGGCTGGTTCGATTGACGACCGCAAGTCCACCTCGGGCTTTTGTGTCTTTCTTGGCACTAACATTATTTCTTGGGGATCAAAGAAACAAGCTACAGTCTCGCGTTCCAGCACTGAATCAGAATTCCGAAGCCTTGCTGCCACTTGTTCGGAACTCATTTGGTTACAGTTTTTGTTAGCCGAACTCAAGGTCCCCCTCTCCTCTCCCCCGAACCCTATGGTGCGATAATATTGGGGCCAACTTCTTGGCATCCAATCCGGTCTTTCACGCCCGAACGAAGCATGTCGAAATAGACTTCCATTTCGTTCGAGAACGTGTGGCAAACAAAAGTCTCCAGATCAGCTTCATCTCTTCCAAGGATCAGATTGCTGATGTCTTCACCAAGCCACTAGCAAGCCCAAGGTTCCTTCATCTCATCACCAAGCTGACGGTTACTCCTTCCCCATCAGCTTGCGGGGGGGGGGGGGGGGGGGGGGGGTAATACAGGATGTAGCCTTTCCAGTGCCATAACCGAATCTGTTAGCAGTCAACAGCAGCAGTCAACAGAGGCAGTTAAACATAGTTAGTTAGGAGATTGTTAGACTAGTTGACAGTCTGTTACAAACATGATTATAGCTGTAATACTTTCCTATATATACGCATGGTATATTGTACTAAACAATTCAATAAAGAATGGTTGATTCACAAACCAAATTACTACTTCTGTCTCATTTTAGATATAAAAAAGATTTTTTACTATTGACACGGCTATTTTGAATGACTATACTATATAAATAAAAGTCACAATGATATAAAAAAATAATTTTTTACTATTGACACGTTTATTTTGAATGACTATACTATATAAATAAAAGTCACAAAGATATAAAAAAAGATTTTTTACCATTGACACGGCTGTTTTTCATGACTATATTTATACTATGAAATAAAAGTCACAAAGATATGAAAAAAGATTTTTTACCATTGACTAGTGTTTTGAAAAAACCCGGCCGGTCCAGGACCGGCGGAACCGTGGACCGAACCTGGACCGACCCGTCCCGTGCACCGGACTCGTCCCGGACCGGGGTTAGGTACGGTCCGGTCTAGGGACGGGCCGGTTTGATTTTCTTCCCACAGGACCGGACCGACCCCCCTGATTTAGACCCGTGTACCCGACCTGTCCCGGACCGGCCCGGCTTATCCGCTAGACCCGTATTTTGTTACTGTAGCAACGTGCACCGTGCATAGACCCAGACCACCATGCACCGCGCATACACCCAAGTCTAAAATTTTTTTTTTGTGCCAAGCAAGAATCGAACCCACGTTGGTTGGGTAACACCATGTTGCTTTACCACCAGAACCACTCACCTTTCTTGTTAGAAGAGAGTAAGTTTGATAGTTAATATATTCTTGTGTTATTGTACCCATATTTTTATATTTAATTTATATAATACTTAATAATATAATTAATTTGAATTTGAATTTTTGTAATAAATCAAATTTGAATAATGTATGTAATTCGAATTATTTATAAATTCTGTAATAAATAATGTGTGTAATTTGAATAAATCATATTTTTATATTTAATTTGAATTATTTCTGTAATAAATCAAATTTGAATTTTTTGAAGCATATATTATATTCTTCATTAAGAATATATTTCTATTCACAGGGTCAAAGTGCATGAATTTGTTACCTTCAAACTTATCTTTAAAAAAATAAGGAGTGTTAAATACTTTTTTAAGTAAAATAATTTTATTACTTCATTTTGTAGATTACATCTTCTATTTTGTATATATCAGGTGGTCCAGAGAAAAATTTGTGTGTATATTAAAATTTTCTTTTCTATACCTTCATATGGGGAACAGAACATGTTTAAATCCAAATTAATGTCTAGAAAATAGAAATGGGAAAATTCATCTCTTGGCTGCACGTTTATTGCACCAATATATATTCAACATTGTGGATACCAGCTTCCATCAATTTAATTTAGACATTTTTTTTAAGTATCAAGTTGAATTTCTTTAAAATAAATCAAGTCTATGTTGACATAAACTTATAGGGCAGATTCTGTCAATATTGAATCTTTTTTTTTGTCATTACAACTTGAACTTCTTTTTAAAATAAGCAAAGTGTACCAACAGAAATCAAATGAAAAGATATTGAAATTAATTAAGAGATGCATACATTGTACACAAGGCCCTCTGGGATTCCCAGTTGTTAAGCCTAAATAAACTAATGTTATTTAACTAAATCATATCTTTGATCATGCTTCCTGGTCACTCTTAAGGCAACACTATTTTTAATCAGAATAGCTGCAGGAATAAATAATTAATTAGACGTAGTGCAAATAATAAACCTATAATTAATATTGAGTAAAGCCAGATGTTATACATTTTTGGAAGAATAAGTGCACCTGGATATAATATCGGACAGTGTAAACAGGGCGAAATTAATATAGATATGATAATATCTATATACTGACAAATTAAGCCAGATGAATCTCTACGTGTATACAATATAATATCATCATAAAATATTCATAATTCATATGTCAATAAGAAAATGTAAAATTATAATATACACTTAAATAATGTATGTCCCAAATAAAAAAAACTAGTTTAAAAGTATTATACATATTTTTAATAGAATCAAATTAATACAAATCTTAAGTAAATAAATATTCAAATGTATATTTAATAACAAAACATATAGACCTTTTATAATTGACCTCCCAAACTTTTGCCTTTCATAATTCGATTTAAGGAATTTTAAGATCAAATAATTCGATTTAAGAAATTTTTGTAATATCAAAACCGAATTTCTCAAACTTTTGCCTTTTATAATTGACCTCCCAAACTTTTAATTTTGACTATTATTAATAAGTTCATATTTCTAAACCTTGACTATAAAAATAGATATTTTATTTTAAAAAGGTTTGTGAAATAGATGTAATATAAAAAAATGATCTAATTCGGTTTTGTTTTTAAATCAATTGTTTTAAAATAAATCAATTTTAATAAAAACGTTGGAATGTCGTGAATTTTAATTTATATTTTAGTATAACAAAAATTGTTCGGTTCAATTGTTCAAACTTATTGAATTGGAAAAAAAAAACAAAAAAAAACAAAAAAAAAAAGGATTTGGACCGGACCGGACCGTGGACCCGCCGGATCCGTGGACCGGACCGTCCCGGACCGTGGAACCGCCGGACCCGTAGGTTGATCACGGGACGGTTTCGGCCTCTGAAAACCGGACCCGTGGACCCGGATACCCGTGGACCGGACGGGTTTGGACCGTCCCGTCCCGTCCCGGACCGTTTTCAATTCACTACCATTGACACACAAAAAAAAATCAACCCATTACTGCTTTGATCCAAGGTAAGTCCTCCTGAGCCACATTCAAAGGGATAAATGTGCTCTTTGAGTAGTTGACCTTTAGCCACCCTGACATGGAAGAAAACAATCTCAAAATTAGTTTAAAAGAGATTAGAGAAGAGATGTCCCCATTTGCTATTATAGCGGTATCATTTGCATATTGCAGAGCCAGTATTGAGTCATGCCACTTGTTTAATAAAGGTTCATGCAGTAGCGAATTAGCGACCTGGATCATCCTTCGAAAGACATCCACCCCGATATTGAACAGCATCGGAGATAATGAGTCACCTTGTCGAAGGCCCCGCTTGTAAAAAAAAGAGAACTCTAGAAGAGGAGGTTGCCCAGATTGAAATCAACCAATTGATCCATCAACTAGGGAACCCACGAGCCTGCATTACTCTGATTAGGAAGGCCCATTCGATAGAGTCAAAGGCCTTCTTGAAGTTAATTTTCGCGAAAACAACTGATTTACCCCCATGAGAAATGTGATGCAGCAATTCTCTGGTGGTTACAAAGTTCTTCGTAATATGGCGTCCATGGATGAAGGCCGTTTGGTTCCCTGAAATTAGGTCCGGAAGAGCCACTCTGAGTCTGTTTGAGAGGACTTTAGAGGTAAGTTTTGGGATGAGGTTTAACACACTGATTAGTTGAAAATCAGTTGTGCTCGTGGGTGAGTCAGTTTTGGGAACCATGACAATCTTCGCTTCATTGAATGGCGCAAAATTCATGGTATTGTGATAGAAGCTTTCAAAGATTCGGAAGATTTTCTCCTTAATTTCTAGCCAGAAAATTTTGAGGAATTCATTTGGTAAGCCGAAGCTTTGCCATTTGCAAGCTAGGCTACTGCCTCCTGGATCTCTTGCATAGAGAAAGGAAGATCTAGGTGGTGTAAGGCTGGGTTTCAGTGGTATAAAACTGCAGCACCCAAAACCCTTTCCACTGAGGCGCCAAACACTTCTCTTATCCTGTGCTGATCTGTTTTTAACTGGCCATTGTCCTCTATGGACACAATCAGGTTCCTTCGTAGCCTTGAGGACGCTAATGCATGGAAGTACCTTGAATTTCTATCTCCCTGAGCCAACCATAAGCATCGAGATAGTTGTTTCCATTTGTATTTGATGTTTGAAGCCAACTCGTAAGCTCTTTCCTGAATTTTGATGCGCAATCGGAATTCATGTTGTGCCAATTGTCGATGCTCTTCTACAGTGTCAAAGAAAAGAAGGGCATTTCTGCATAATTTCAGTTGTTTCTCTATTGACCCAAACTTCTCAGAATGTCACTGCGTTAGTCCTCTGTGAAGCGCCTTTGTTTTGTGATAGAAACTTTGAATCGGTTCAACTTGGTTAGAGCTTTCACCATCCCAAAGTTGTTGTACCATTATTTTAGGTTCCCGATATTTGAACCAAAAGGATTCTAGTTGCGGTCGGCGCTGCCGCTGTTGGAGTCCTTTGCATGTGAGTACCAGGGGGGCATGGTCAAATGCTAAGACCTCGAGCGCTTGTAGGGTAATGATCAGGTAAGCGATTGACCAGTCCGGTGTCATGAAGACTATCGATTTTGGAAAAAACTGGCTGAGGCCTATTACTCGATCAAGTGTAAGAACGGTTGCGGAGCGGTACATCAATCAAACCGGTATCAGTGATGAGATCATTAAATAGCTCCATGACCGGAAACTTCACTGATTAGCAGATCGGTCCGTTAGCCACCGTACGAGGTTGAAGTCACCGGCCAGCAGCCAATGTGCAGAGGCTTGCGATACAACGTACAGTAGTTAATGTATGAACGTCGGCTTGATAGAATCATCGTTTGGCCGATAGGCATTGGTTACCAAGACCAGGTTGCCAGATGTAATTTGTTGGAGAAGCGTCGTTACTGTGTGTTTTGTGGACCAAGAGGAGATCAATTTAAAGGCCTGCTTCCAGGCGATTATTGTACCTACGGCAAATCCAATCTTTTGCATTTAGTTTCTTGCAAAACACATATATCACATCTAGAATTTGTAATGGTGTTTCTAACCACTAAATACTTCTCATCATCCCAAGCCCACGAACATTCCAAGAAAGTAATGTGAATTTCTTTAAAAACATTAAAAAACTAAAAACTCCCTACAAATAAACCCCTAACATTGGGAAAACTAAGCCCGATCGGGCTCCTACTCATCTGAGATCAATTCCTCGTCAGAGTCAAAATCCAGTTCTAGACCTTCTTCATCTAACACCAAGTCTCTCGGGCCAGCTAGTTCTGGTGGGTCAAGTTTGCTGCTGATTATCTATCTCGAGTATCTCAGTGACATCCTCGGCCTTATAAGGCCAATCCCCTCCGCCAAATCTTTGCAGTAGCCGTACTGCACAGCAACTTCAAAGAATCCATCAGGCCCTTTGACAACTTCCGCCGCCCATTGGGCCGCTTGCTTGCTCTTGGGTTGTTTTTGCCCGCCTGCGAACTTCTGTTAGGCCAACTTCTTAAATTAAAACTGGTTTTGGGTAGAATCTACTCGTCTTTTTTCTTTTTTTGTCCGATGACATCCTCACAGAGAATCATCTAATTCGAAGCTTCAGGTATGATCTTACACGGTCTGATAGTTGTTGTAATATCAGAAATGACCGTTTGTGGGCGCAGGCGTTTCAAAATTCGCACTGGGGGCTGGATCTCTTGTAGCCTCATCGTGTTTTCATTTGGTGCATCTGTAGTGTCGGACGTCATGTCCTGACCCGTTTCACCAAGGTGTGGAATTACGAAGACTAGCTGGCATGGCCCGGTGCTTCTCAATTTAATCATCAAACAAAAAAACCCACCTCAATATACTCATCTAATTAAATTTTCGATTCTGTTATGAAAAAATAAATAAATAATCCACATTTGCAAAACAACAAAATATTGAAATGTTATTACAAAGTTCGTTATATGTGTTTCTGTTGTTATTTTATTTTATTACTTGATTAGCACTATTATGACGGTAATAATTATTATTGTAGTTGTTGTTATTATTATTGTTATTTTAATTTATGTTGTGGTATAATGATTATTATTGTTATGATTGTAATCATAGTTATTATTGCTTGTATTTTTTTAAGAGGAGGGTTCAAATGCCTCCATTTTTTGTGCCTCCACCATGCCTCCATTTTTAAAAACTTTAATAACTCAAAATTTAAAACTTAAAAGTCAAAATAAAACCGTTGGATATGATCTACATTATCTTATTTATGTGCTCATAAAAAATTATCACATTTCGATTTTGTTTTTATGTGAATCACTAAGTTGAAAAATCAACGGCTAGAAATTATCCACATTAGTACGTTTTTTACAAGCTCTTGATGACAACCAAAACAAAATTGAAATGTCATAATTTTCTACACGTGCATAGATAAAATAATGTAGATCATATCCAACGGTTTTATTTTGACTTTTAAGTTTTAAATTTTGAGTTATTAAAGTTTTTAAAAATGGAGGCATGATGGAGGCATGAAAAATGGAGGCATTTGAACCCTTTTTTTTTAATACAGCAAAAAAATATTATTTTCTTTTCATTCTTCCACGTACCAATACCAAATGAGAATAATTTTATAACAACACAACTTTATATAAATCATTTATAATAGAATAACTGTACATAAAAAAAATCATAGTTGCATAAGTAATTTTATGGTCAGACCGAAACATAACTAAATATCTTAACACCTTCCTATTAACTCCAACCTTTAACGAGCCCGGGGACGTAAATGGCCGGACCCAATAAAACCATAAATGAAACAGGCCACGTCAATTTTTCTTTACTCAAATGCCCCAGAGTTTTGTTTTACTCAGTGTTGTAGATAACGTCGTGCGTTCGTCAAGTGGACAGGGTATTGTTTAACGATTAATTGAAAATATCAGTAATAATTAGTTATAATTAAAATTAATCAATTGATTAGTCAGAAAAATCAATAACTATTTGACCGCTGCCAACAACTAATCAGCCGATTAATTAATCAACTAAATGATCGATTTTACAACATTAGTTAATTAGTTTCCCTTTCTGTCCCGATCGGAACCTAATCCCTCCCTTCCAAATTCACATCACCTGAGGTACCTTAAACTGTGAGTTTGAATCCAGTACGTTCTTATATTTTCGCAGGAATCTCAAAGTATACCGTTCATTACAAGTGTGTGCCGAATTGATCCCAAATATGATTGGATGGTCCGAATTCAATCTCAAACGATGAGGTAATGCAGATGTTCCGGACTGAAGATCTTACGACTCCTTTTGTCGTCTCCACCAAAACCGTTATCACCTATTCTCTAATTTCCGAACAAATATGAACCAAGCTCAACGGTGATATAAGAGGAGAGAATTCAAGTTTTGATCCCTGAATTTTATTAGAAAAATCACATTAATTGGTGCATGAACTTTCATTTGCACTAAGTTGGTCCGTAAACTTTTTCGAAAAAACCAAGTTGGTCCATCCACTTTGAGTTGCTCCAAATCAGTCCTTCAATTTTCAATAATAAACAAAGTTGATCTTTCTAACTTCAAAAAATAAACTAATTTGATTCTTCGACTTCTCTCAAATTGATCAAATTAAACCTTCTAACTGAGTACGTGCTTTTTTGAGTTTTGAAGGATTAATTCGGTTCATATATAAGTTTAGGGATCAACTTTGTCATCTTTTCAAAATTCAAGGACGAACTTGACTCCTTTTTAGAAGCTTTTGAGGACTAATTTGGTGCAAATAAAAGTTTAAGGACCAACTTGATTTTCTTGAGAAAGTTCACGGACCAAAATCTGAATTTTCCCATAAGAAATCAAACAAAATAAAATAAGGCTCACAAGAAGCCCAAATAGAAGCTTTTATGTCGTGTTCAGTCGACTTTGGATATATTTTTAGTAAAATTTAATTAGGATATATATTTTTTTTATTTTCCAAATATTAAGTTAAGACCATTATTCTATTGAGGTATATGATGCTGCTAAACAGAAAATTACGAATACATACATGCTTTTATATCAATTATCGCAATCTAACTTGTGTAGGCCTGTTTTATTTACAAAAGTCAAACTGACACAGGTTGAACTAATATGATCCTGGTGAGTTATAAAAAAAGTTGTATATATCTGGAATTTAGCAAGTGAATAAATAGAAATACATCTAGTCACTGGTACTCATTTGGTACTATGATTGCCCTGGTGAGGTTCAGTATGCAACCAAATTGTGTCATGTTTGTCTTTTCCCTTTTGAATTTAATTGGGGTAAAATATGCATATTTAATTTTCTATATATCTTTTCTATGAACTTGAGAAAGGCCTTTTGCATATTTGGAGCGATGCATGAATTCGAGAAGGATACAACAAAATGTGCTTTCATATCTAAGATTGAACTGTCATCATTTGCTGCATTTCTTTAGTCGACTTGGAATTTTATATCTAAGATGAGCTTTCATAAATAGCTAGTAGACGGGAATTCTTTTTATCTGTTTTTCATACTAAATCTTAAATTTGTCATAATTTATTCTCTCTATTTTTACATATGGATTTAATTTTGGTTTGAAAGAAGGAAATAATGAATGACCAGCCCAAAATGCGGTCTATGAATTTGCATGCGTTACAAGCACACAGTTAGCAAGGGGGATTGAAAAATATTAATATCTTCTCCTTTTATGAAACTATTGCTGGGACATGACATGATGACATGCACATTTTCTTGTGCAAATCCTCCATTTGATAAGCTCATAGCAGAAGCTTTTGTACTATATTTTTTTGTTTCTCGGGGATGGTTGCTTAAGTTGCTGGGAAATCACAAAGGTCAAACAATTACGTCTTATCTAGAGATCAAACAATTACATCTCATATATCTAGGGGTCAAACACTTACACTCCGGAAAAAGAGAAACAGTTCTCCACCTTAACCTAAGGACCGTCATATGCCAAAGAGACCCAAAACATAAATTAGAAGTGTGGAACATAATACATGATTCCATACCGTTTGTCATGGAATATCCAAAGCCTTGGTAGAGCAACAGTCGTTTCCGTAAGCACGAGACAAGTCTTCAATGGCAAGAAGCCCTTCTCGTCTTTTCGTCATATGGTCGTGGATCAAGTCTTCCAAGACAGCAAGATATGGCGCTTGAGAAACCCTCTCCAAATTTTCTAATGGATTTCTTTTCTCTATTTTTTTATGGTGGAAGAAGAAGAGAAGACACACTGTATTTTGATCACTTTAATTGACAACCATATATGACAGTACACAATGAGATTACATATATGCTCAATGTTGGCATTAAATCCAACGAGGTTGGTAATAAATCCAACATAAGTATGTTATAGTGGCAAGAAGGTGCCTTTAAAAAATTCTAATCACTCACCTGAAATGCTTGGAATTCTTAGTGTCAATTAAATAGTAGCAAATTCAGTTTTTGTTAACCATTATTTATTGAGTCATTGGAGTGTGATATTATCATTAGGTCTGGACTGCATTGTTTATTAAGTCACTTGAGTGAGAAATTCCAGTTCAAATCATCTCTAATTTTGTTAACTTCTTTAGTAAATTAGATTGAATACTTGCAAAGATTCAATTCTCTAGAATAGCATCTAGAAAATATTAGAATGTACCGGGACTCTTTAACAAAAAAAAATTGACTACTTGCCAAGATTTACTCCAATTTGAGCTGAAATGAACCATTAGTTTGTTTCAAGCATAGATACACACATTATAATCACAATTTATGAATTAACAACTATGTTTCTCTATACGCTGGCATAGAAACGTCATAAAAGACTCAGAACTTGGAATTAAAAAAATGGAAATCTCGTTTCACATTAACAGGACATGTATGTTAAACTTCTACTTGTTCATTTTATCTAAATTAGTGCATCTCAATGATAAATCGAAACATTAGTTTTCCCAAAAAATCTGTAGGTCTGGACCAAGTTTCATCAATAAATCCAACGAATCAGGCAACAACTTCCTAGCAAACAATGAACAAACCTTAGTGCTTATCCCATTATAGGTACAATTTGCACTGTATCTGATCTTCTCAAAATGATCTAATGTAACATCGTCCTTTCCGAAACTTGCCGGGTGTGGCTTTCCTGCTGTCCAATCGGTATAAGTCACACTCCTATTTGCGTTATTCATCCAAGAAGTTGCAATAATAAAAGTCGGTATATAATGTTCGTCGGAAATGCATGGCTACTTCCAATTTTTAAGGCAAAACCTCTCAAAAAGAGGGAAGTACGTTTCATCCTAGACAATTTTCATCCGAGACAATTTCATCTGAGACAATTTCCACCGCCATCGTCGGAAATGCATGGGTACTTCCAATTGTGATGCTTTGTGCCACTGTTCAACTGTTATTTACGGTGCCATTGCAGGGTTGTACCGGTAGAGGCTACCTTTGCTGGGGTAGAATGTGCCTACATAAGACATGTTGGAATTTACAAGGTAGGTGTAAATTTTGGTGAAGTTGTAGAGAGGTATGCATGATTCAGATAGAAGTATAAAACGCTTGTTTGAGGAATCGAGTAATGCGTTTGCTATGAGGCGGCGCTCGGCCTGAATCATGTTTATTAATCCCCACCTTGCTTCCTGCATGAATCGATTGCGTAATTGTACATTAGAATTCAGCATGTTGTATATTACTTCTTTTTATCTTGGGAATATGTCATTATGTTGTTTCATGGGTTGTATATTAGTATCTAATAGTCTGTACCAATTTTTTTTATTTCTGATATGTATCGTGGACGTGTCGGAGGTGCATCGGTGTCCGATACATGTCTGACACGGGTACGAGGACCATACAGGAGTATCAGGGTAGCATAGGCAGGGACCATTTCAAAAGTGTATTACAGTGCTACGCCACTTCCTTAACAAGCTTAGATCCGGAATTTCATGGTCCATTTTTAATGCAATTGGCCTTTTCAAATAAGTCAAGACAAGTAAAATATTAAACTCGATTTTTCGTTTATCACTACTGAAATATAATACAGTTTTTTCTGGAAACGTTTTGTTGTGTGAACAATAATATGTTTATATTTTGCTTTTACTGCTGTATAAAACATACCATGATTATATCAAATTATTATTTATACATATGACACCCCACTTCAGGATAAAGTAACAACCTATCTCTTTTTCATAGCATAGGCAACAGCCACGGTGCATCCGATTGTAATTCCCGCAACTAAATATTTATTTAACTTAGATTTGAAGTAGGCGAATAACCATCTAAGTATAAAAGGAACCCCACAACTTGACTTGAATTTCTCAATAGAAAATTCCTGAAAATAAAATTCATTCAAATGAGGAGTTAAAAGACAAAATAACTGGCAGTGCCGAAACTTATTTTATTATATGATTGTAGAGAATAAGTTTTCTCATAATATTTATATAAGTTCTCGGATATTTTTAGTACTCTTTATCTCTACCTTTATGCCCTTGTGCTTGCAGACACTTTAAAAATAAACTCATCATGACTTACATTGAACTGTTCTAACAAAAAACCCTGCATAGTAAGATATATTAAACTGAAAGATTCTCCTGTGGTATGAAGGTGCAATTTTTGTCAGTGCTAACGTGATAAAATCAACTTAGATTTAGATAAAGGAGTGAAGCTATGGTACTATGCATAGCGCAGATTGGTCTGTACTACGGATCAGTAGTTTCGTTTTCAAAGTTCAACATGATTTCCATATAAAAATGTACTTGCAGACTAAATTTTGTATTTTTTAGAATTTTTTTTACTCTATTTTAGATAGCTAGCAATCGCCATTTTTGAATGGAGAATCTTTAGATCAAGTGGTTTTGTACATATCTAAACAAATAGTAAAAGAATTATAAAAAATGAAAAATTTGATCTAAAAGTACAATTTCATATGGAGATCAGGCTGAACGGTTCAGATCAATTGTTTGAACTATGAAAATGGAGATATTAATCCATAGTAATATCCATAATACGGACCGATATGTGCTATGCATTATACCATAGCCTCACTCTAGAAAAAATGGCAAGACTTACCTTTGGTAGCTTATTTTGATAATTCAAATAGTCTACATGGAGTTTAACATTAGACGAAGCCAAAAGCCACAACTTCTTATCAACATTCGCATATACTTCGGATATTATATGAAACATAGAACGAGCTCCATTTTCTATTGAATTTAAAATGCTGGCCTCTCTGTCTCTCCTATGCCTAAAAAAAAAAAACCAATTTCAAATTTATCCAATGGCTTATCATATTTTGCTAAAAACAAATAAATAATACAAACAGAGATGAAGTATGTACTTGAGGTACCCACAAAGCATGCGCTTTGGCCAGAGATTCATTCTACCATGCATCGGAATCAAAACATGTGGTGACAAATCCATGAATTTGTACGTCGTGTCAAAATAATCCTGTACTTAAATTAATTAATCACATAATCAGCTTTCTTTTAAATATATAATTCTGTGTTGCTTTGTAAACAAAGAGATATTGCACCTTCATGCTCCCACCAGCTGTAACATCCAAAACAGCACTTCCTTCACTGCCAAAATAATAACCATAGAAGTGTGTCTCATATAATATATAATAACACCTTTAGATAAGTTGCAGATTAAGAGTAGAACTAGGGTGTTGAAACGACGAATCGGTTTCAAACGAGGAATCCAAATCGTTGAAACCGATCTACTTTACGAGTGATGCGTTTACATACAAAGTTATTAAATTTCAAATTAATTTAGTATAAAGTCAAGTGGTAAATAAAAGAAGATTTATAAGTTAATTTAATGCATTCAATTTTTGACCTCTTGACTTTATACTATATTAATTTAAAAATTTATAAACTTTGCATGTAAACACATCACTTGTGAAGTAGATCGGTTTCAACGGTTTGGATTTGCTATTTGAAGCCAATCCGATAGGTTTCAGAGCTAAGCTCACCAAAAGGCTTGGTGAGCTTAAGAACACTCTACTTCTACTCTGCAAATTAATACTACTTATCTTACCCAACACAATGGTCTCCAACAATTAGGGAGTTTGTGTCGACATGGAGAAGTGCAAGATGACCATCTGTATGCCCCTAATTTCATAAATTAATCAAATATGGGTTATATAAACTTTTCCTTCTTACTAAGTTCATATCAAACATACAAAACCTACCGGCGCAAAGATAACCTTCAATTGTTGATCACCTATGCATATTTTCTCTCCCCCAGATAACTTGGTGCATGCACCAGACCAATGCCCTTTACAATAAGTTACCGATTAATTAAGCAAACCATGTAGGAGAATAACGATACTGCAACACTAGAGATAATTACCATGGATGCGGTTCATGGTATTTTCATGTGCCAGGAGAGTTGCGTCAGGATTGATCTTGTGAACAATTGAAAGGCCTTAAAAAAAAAACATGTAGTAAGAAGCAGTTTTATTTAATCTGGTAGGAAAATAAAATTGTCTGGTCTAGTTTCATAATAATTAGTTTCGCTACAAAAATAAATCCCCAGCACATATGTGTGTCATGCCATTGTAACTCCACTGGCTTCTGGGTTAATTAGACACTACTTAAAAGTATTATTGTAACTCCACTGGCTTCTTTGGATGATTGGTAAAGGGAATTAGTGAAAAGGGTAAAATTCTAGTTCCCAAAAGAAACTCAATTGAATGCTTTCTTATAGTAACTTCATAAAAGCTAAGAGTAGGATTTAATACATAAAAATTGAATTTACTGAATGATACGTACCATCGACATGATCATGATGATGATGTGTAACAAAGACTAGCAGCTTTCTTGGAAGTGAGGATATAAGATCTGCAAGCTGATTATGATTTGCAAATAAACATATTATTTAAATGAAAATTGCTTTTAAAAACTAGTCTGATTAAAATCTTGATATAGCTAAAAATTACAGTATGATAGTGACTACTACATGCTATAGGACCAAGGGGGCAATCGAATGGAAGAAGTATTTAGAATAGCATGGTACAAATCTGATATGGGATTCCGTCTGAACCCATGTAAAACTCCGCAATACAAGAAATACCCAAGTAAACATATCTTAAAGCAATCCCTCGTGAATCTAAATAGGCTCCGTATAAATTTTGGCCCATTTTGAGATAAACAGAAAAGTTTAGTTATCTAAGAGGATACAGACTCCCCCCCCTCTGTCAAAGAAAAAAAGAAAGAAGGGAAAAAAAAAAACACTAACAACAAAGCAGCCAGCAGATATATCTGTAACTTCTGGAAGAGGTAGCAGTAGTAGTATCTCAAGTTTTTAAAAGAGATGATGCAATAGTAACCGCTTTTACATGAAATACTTAGATTTGCAGGGACATGTAAGCCAAACTCCATCTTACCTCAGCGTGAAGTTTACATCCTGGATCCATTATCAGTGCATCAGCATGAAGAATAGAAGAATCAGAATTGCACGGTCCCAAAAAGGGGTCTTTGGGTAAAATGGCAACTAAATTTGTTGTTGAAAAAGGCTTTAATGTACCACTCTTCATTGGAACTACGGTTACTCCTGGCGGGTATTCCTGACAAAAAATTGGCAAATAAAACAAGAAGAAACATTCCAGTCAACAACAGATTACTGAAATCCAGTTTTGGCTATCAATATGTAGATGAAGTAACCCAAAGTTTGTAAGTAGTACTCATGAGAGTTCTAAAATATTGAACCTGGTATAGCAACCGAGAATTGGCAACTTTGTTTGGTAAAGGGGTAGATTTGGAAAGATATCCAATATATGAAAGAGGTCCCACACGATCAGCACATGGTTTGACCCCAGATAGCAATTCAAAGGCACTCTCCTTGGTGATCCATTTGCATGAATCTATATCAATAATTAGTTTGAATAAGGCTCTATATAAAAATTTGCAGTACAAGAAGAGAACGAAATTACAACCCGTATTATGAAAAATCAGCATGAACATATCTGAAATCTGGAATTTATTCCAACTTTTCCTTAATCAACCTCAATTGTGCAACTAATCTCATGTTAGGGTTTAATGGGGTGTTTGGTATCCCAAATTTCTTCCGGAATAAGATGGAAGAAGAGATCTTCGGAAAGCAGGCGAAAGTCCTTCCACCTTTTATTATAAAAATGACATTGATTTTCTCTCCTTTCTATTTTAAAATCATTTTTTTTGTACATATTCTTTATCCAATAAAAAATACAATAATAATTATGATTACTATCATCATCATCATCATCATCATCATCATCATCGTTGTGGTCGTTGTGGTCGTTGTGGTCGTTGTTGTCGTTGTTTATTAAAAATAAAAATATTTTTCATATTAAATTTTCTTGTGGTGATTTTTATTATATTGATAATAATAATAATATCAACAACAACAACAATAATAATAAAACTGTTGCTGGTGTTATTACTATTATTACAATCATCATGGTCATCGTCATCATCTCCATTATTAATATTCGTATTAATGATGATGACGACGACATATATTGCTATTATTTATTATTATTATTATTATTATTATTATTATTATTACTATTATGATTATGTTTATTAATATAATAATAACCACCACATGAAATTTTAATATGGACAATATAAAGGTTAAGAAACAATTCTTCCTTCTTCCAAAATAGGGGTACCAAATGACATTACAAAAAAATTGTAAAATGTAATAAAGTGGAAGAAGAGTTCTTCTGTAAGATTTCTTCTTCCACCTAATTCCGGAAAAAAAATCTGTACCAAACGGGGGCCTAATTTAGCGGTAATCTTATCTTAGTTCGTGCAATTTGACATGAACAGGTAAGGCAGGCTAACCTTTTAAGGATTCCTCTTTGAAATCCGAAGGGAGAGCAACAAAGAGAGTATTAATAGGAGGGCCTGGTCCAAATTCAGCTTCTTCAACAAATTTTAACAGCACCAATTTCAAATCTGACTTGTCAATTGATAATCCCACTTGCTTCAAAACCTATGTGAAAAAAAAGAGACACCGTCAGTTGCCATTCTTCAATTTGAAAAGTTCAGTGAACTCATATAATAGAGCAATACAAACAAGGTTGCAGTATACTTAGCTAGTATTCTGAGTAATTGAATGAAATACAATGATCACCTGATCAAGAGCCAATCCCAAATCAAACCTGGAAAGGTCGAGTGTTTCTCTAATGGTCTCAGCACCTCTGACCTCAACATCAGACCGAGAGTTATCATCTATAGTAGAAATTGGGGTGAGAAGGACAGAGGGTAGGTCCCACAGGTCAGAATCGGACAAGAGGAGGTACTCTTCCTCCGAAAGAGGCGGCGGCGGGGATTGGCGGACGACGACGAACTCGTCGCCGGAGGGGCCGGTGATGGCGATCGCCAGTCTGAGAGAAGCCATTTTTTTCGAGACGAATGTGAGAGTGCGACTGGAGAGAGACATTTGGAACTCAAAAATGGATTAATTAGCCTTGATCAGCGGTAAGATTCGTGCGATCTCAAATATCAACGGTGTATCGGTTTGGTGGTGCCAGTTACTAACTTCTTCGAAGACACCGCCACAAGGGCCCACAAATGGGAGAGAGACTATGAAGAGAGTTGGTATTGTTTTATTATGATCATTACTGTGACGGGAATTCGTATCCTCTGCATTAACTCAAAAGGGAATCTTTTGAGTTAATGAACTTTGACCATCCAATATGTCTTAAGATTCGTGCAGACTAGATCCGCACGAATATTAAAAATCCCCCTAAGTTATAGTCAGAAGTCGGATTGGCTCCGTTTAAATTCAGACGGTTCAAATTCATTAACTCAAAAGATTCTTTTTTGAGTTAATGCAGAGGATACGCGTTCCTGTGACGGTGGGAGCCAGACAAATTAAAATCAGCATTTCTTATTTGAAGACGATGGGTTCTGG